>SJYW01037992.1:0-11781 GCA_006410735.1 Raphicerus campestris
GTTAGATAAAAGACGACCAGGACACCAAAAGAGTGTCTAACTGGCTTTAATGGGGAAGTGCTCCTGGGAGGGGTTCCCGGACCTGAACGGGGCAGGTCAAGGAAGTCCGCCCACTAAGACCTTGTTAGAAGTTTGTTTATATATGCACGCTGTGAGGGATGGGCAGGTTAATGGATGGGGGGTTTGGATAGGTTGCTGGGCCAAGGTGTCACGGGCTGATAGGTCTTTTTACATAGAGGAGGTGGGGCGGCTTTAGCTGGCGAACTGTGCTGTCACTGGTCCCCAGGATCTGGGAGGCTCCCTCCGTTAGGGGGTAGGGACTTTTCCTGCCAGTGGGGGAAAGGAGGGGCAGCTCATCATGGTAACTGGCACAGTGTGCTGTCATTGGTTCCCAGGATCTGGGAGGATCCTTCCGTTAGGGACCTTCTCGCCTGTGGGACGGAGAGCAGGGGCAGCCCAACATGGCCCCCAGGGTCCGACCTTACAAGCAGAACAGGTGAAACATAGGAAAGTGAACAGGGAGAAAGGCCAGAGCAACTCCCCTAATCAGAGAAGCAAAAGGAGAGAAAAAAAAAGAGGAAAACAGTGAAGACAGCTTAATGAACTTAGAGGAAAATCTCAGGCACTAACATTTGCCTCTAGGACTCCTGGAGGAGAAGAGAAAACGGGACAGAAACTTGATTTGAAGAAAAAATAGCTAAAAATTTATTTGACCTGCAGAGAAAAAGGGACATCCAGATCCAGGAAGCTGGTAGTTTAAATAAATCAATTTTAAGAGATCTGTGGGCTTACCTGGTGGCTCAGCTGGTAAAGAATCCACCTGCAATATGAGAGACCTGGGTTCAATTTTTGGGTTGGGAAGAGATCCATTTCAAAACACATATAATTAAAATATTAAAAGTTAAAGATGAGGAAATCCTAGAAGCAGCAAGAAAAATATATTACATAAAAGGTAGCCCCAATAAGACAATCAGATTTTTTAGCACTAACTTTCTAGAAGGGAAAAATTATTCAAAATACTGAAAAAAAAATTTCAACCAAGAATACTCTACCTGGATACTGTAATTCAGGATTGAAAGAGTGATAAAGAGTTTTCCAGACAAGGAAAGCTAAAGGATTCATCACAACTAAACTGGCCTTACCAAATATATACACACACACACACACACACACACACACACACATATATACATATATACATACATACATATATATATATACACATACATATATATATTTATACATATATATAAGCATATATATATATGGCCTTCTTTAAGCTAGAAACAATGGATGCTAACTAGTAACAAGAAAACAAGTGTAAACTTACAAGTGTAAGGCTCAATGGTAAAGGCAAATATACAGTAAAAGTAGTTGATTCATCACTCCTAAAGCAAAAAAATTAAAAGATAAAAGTAGTAAAAAAAATTACTAACTACAATAATTAGTTGAGAAGCAAGAGATGAAAAGATGTAAAATGTCACATCGAAAACATAAAACATGAGGGGGATAAAAAGATAGAGCTTCAGAATACATTCAGATTTAAGTTTTTATCAAATTTAAACCAACTATTACAAATGTAAGTTGTTATATATAAGCTTCATAGTAACCATAAAGCAGGAACTTATAGTAAATACACAAAAGATAAAGAGAAATGAATTTAAGCATACTACTAAAGAAAGTCATGAATCAAAATTGACAAAAGCAAGAGAAGAAAGAAACAGAGAGAAACTACAAAGCAGCTATAAAGGAATCATTTTTGCTGGTCACAGTGGTATAAAACTAGAAATCAATTACAAGAAGAAAACTGGAAAAGAAACACATATATGTGGAGATTAAATAATATGCTAGTAAACAGCCAATGGATCAATAAGGAAATAAAAAATGAAAATTTTAAAACTTTCAAATAAATGAAACTGGAAATAAAGTATAGCAAAATGTATAGGATACAATAGAAGCAGTTTTAAGAAGAAAGTTAACAGTCATTTTTAATGCATACCTCACGAAACAAGAAAAATCTAAATAAACAACCTAACTATATACCTCAAGGAACTAGGAAAAGAAGAATAAACAAAGCTTAAAGTTGTTAGAAGGAAGGAAATAGCAAGGAGGAGAGCAAAAATAATGGAAATAGATACTAAGAGAAAATAAAAAGAGCAATGAAACTAAAAGCTACTTCTTTGAAATAATAAAGCTGACAAACCTTTAGCTAGACTCATAGAGAAAAAGAGAGAGGCCTCAAATAAATAAAATCAGAAAAGAAAGAGGAGATGTTATGTCTGACACCATGAACATACAGGATGGTAAGAGAATACTACAATTTTATGCCAATAAATTGGACAATATAGAAAAATGGATAAATTTCTAGAAATGTATAACCTTCCAAGTCTGAATCATGAAAGAACTAAAAATCTGAAAAATCAACTCGTAATAAATAGATTAGTTCAGTAATTTAAAACCTCCCAACAAAAAAAAAAAAGAATAGAATGGCAATGCCAAAGAAAGGTAATTCCCAAAGAAAGGCAATGTCAAACTACTGCACAATTGCACTCATCTCACATGCTAATAAAGTAATGCTCAACATTCTCCAAGACAAGCTTCAACAATATGTGAACCATGAACTTCCAGATGTTCAAGCTGGTTTTAGAAAAGGCAGAGGAACCAGAGATCAAATTGCCAACATCTGCCAGATCATCGAAAAAGCAAGAGAGTTCCAGAAAAACATCTATTTCTGCTTTGTTGACTATGCCAAAGCCTTGACTGTGTGGATCACAATAAACTGGAAAATTCTGAAAGAGATGGGCATACCAGACCACCTGACCTGCCTCTTGAGAAACCTGTATGCAGGTCAGGAAGCAACAGTTAGAACTGCACATGGAACAACAGACTCGTTCCAAATAGGAAAAGGAATACTTCAAGGCTATATATTGCCACCCTGCTTATTTAACTTCTATGCACAGTACATCATGAGAAATGCTGGGCTGGATGAAGCACAAGCTGGAATCAAGACTGCAGCAGAAATATCAATAACCTCAGATATACAGAAGACACCACCCTTATGGCAGAAAGTGAAGAACTAAAGAGCCTCTCGATGAAAGTGAAAGAGGAAAGTGAAACAGTTCACTTAAAGCTCGACATTCAGAAAACTAAGATCATGGCATCCAGTCCCATCACTTCATGGCAAATAGATGGGGAAACAATGGAAACAGCGGCAGACTTTATTTTTTTAAGCTCCAAAATCACTGCAGATGGTGACTGCAACCATGAAATTAAAAGACACTTACTCCTTGGAAAAGTTATGACCAACCTAGACAGCATACTAAAAAGCAGAGCTGTGCTTTGCCAACAAAGGTCTGTCTAGTCAAGGCTGTGGTTTTTCCAGTGGTCATATATGGATGTGAGAGTTGGACTATAAAGAAAGCTGAGTGCCAAAGAATTGATGCTTCTGAACTGTGGTGTTGGAGAAGACTCTTGAGAGTTCCTTGGACTGCAAGGAATCCAACCAGTCCATCCTAAAGGAAATCAGTCCTGAAAAGTCATTGGAAGGACTGATGTTGAAGCTGAAATTCTAATACTTTGGCCACCTGATGTGAAGAGCTGACTCATTTGAAAAGACCCTGATGTTGGGAAAGATTGAGGGTGCGAGGAGAAGGGGGATGACAGAGGATGAAACGGTTGGACGGCATCACTGACTCAGTGGGCATAAGTTTGAATAAATTCTGGGAGCTGTTGATGGACAGGGAGGCCTGGCATGCTGCAGTCCATGGGGTCGCAAAGAGTCGGACACGACTAAGATACTGAACTGAACTGAACAGAAAAATTCAGGACCGGATATTTCCACTGATGAATTTCACTAAACATTCAAGGAAGAATCTGTATCAATTCTATTCAAATGCTTCCAAAAAATAGAAGAGAGAACAATTCCAAAACATTTTATGAGGCCACTATTACATTGATGCCAAACCAGACAAGGACAACACAAGAAAATAAAATTACAGGACAACATCCCTGGTAAGCATAGATCCAAAACCTCTCAAAAGAATATTAGCAAACCAACTTCAACAATGCTTTAAAAGGATCATACACCATGATAAGCAGTATATATTTCAGGAATGCAAATGTCAACATCTGCAAATCAATCCATGTTAACAAAACAAAATACAAAAGTTTGATCATTTTACTAGAAGGCAGAAAAAACATTTGACAAAGTTCAACATCCATTTTTGATAAAAATACTAAACAAAGTCAGTGGAGAGGGAATGTGTCTCAACATAATAAAGACCATTTATGACAAACCCACAGTTAATTTCATACTCAATGGCAAAAAGTTTAGAGCTTTTCCTCTAAAATCGGGAATAGGCAAAGATTTGTACTCTCACCACCCTTATTTAGCATAGTATTGGAAGTCATAGCCAGAGCAATTAGTCAATAAAAATAAATAAAAGCATTCAAATTGAAAAGGGAGAAATAAAATCATTGCTAATTTTCATGTCACATGATATTATATATAGAAAATCCTAAGGACTCTGCCAAAAAGCTATTAGAACTAATAAATGAATTCAGTAAAGTTGCAAGTTGCAAAACCAATATACAGAAATCTATGCATTTCTATATACTAATAACAAACTAGAAAGAGAAATTAAGAAAGCAATCTCATTTATACTTCCATCCAAAAGAATAAAATAACCCAGGAATTAATTTAACCAAGGAGATGGTCAACCCATACACTGAAAATAATAAAAAAAAATAAAATATTAATAAAAGAAATTGAAGAAGACACAAATAAATGGAAAAATATTCTGTGTTCATGGATTGGAAGAATGAATATTGTTAAAATGTCCATACTACCCAAAGCAACCTACCTGATTCAGTGCAATCCCTATCAAAATTTTAATGGCATTTTTCATACATATGGAAGAAATAATTCTTAAATGTGTATAGAACCACAAAAGACCACCAAATATTCAAAGCAATCTTAAGAAACAAAGCTACAGGCATCACATATTCCTAACTTCAAACTATATTTTAAAACTATTAATATATTTGTGAGGACTTCCCTGATGGGTTCAGTGTTTAAGAATCTGGCTTTCAATTCAGAGGACTTGGGTTCAATCACTGGTCAGGGAACTAAGATCCCACATGTTTCAGAGCAACTAAAACTTCATGCCACACTGCTGACCCCATGGGTCAGAACTAGAGTGTCCATAAGCTGCAATAAATATCTTGCGTGACACAACAGAGACCCGAGGTGGCCAAATAAATAAATTGATATTTTTTTTTTAACTGTGTTTGTAGTGTAGTTTTCTTGACTAATTTTATAGTAATCAGAATAGTATAGTACTGGGATAAAAATAGACACACAGATTAATGAAACAGAACAGAGAACCCATAATTAAACCCAAGCTTCTATGGGTCAATTAATGTACAACAAAGGAAGCCAAACATATACACTGAAAAAATCACAGTCTCTACAACAAAGTGTTGCAAAAACTGAACAACTATAATCAAAAAAATTACACTGAACCACTATTTTACATCATACTCAAAAATTAATTCAAAACAGATTTAAGTCTTGAAACCATTAAATTCCTAGTAGACAGCATAGGTGGTAAGATCCTTGATATTGGGCTTGGTAATAATTCATAGGGTGAAACTACAGGGTCTAGAAAAGAGTAATCCAGTAGCTGTAATCTGAAGAGTTCCTAGAGGACACACACTGAGTGGAATAGAAGTTTTAATAACAAAGAGCATAGAGTCTCTTTGTGGTTAATGAATTTCCATTTGATATTAAGCTATAGACTCAAAGGGATACTGTATATTTCTGGAGCTCTTCAGCTTTTGCTTTTCTCTGATATCTGCCTTTCAAAGTTTATCCTTCTTAGCGTTCCCAAACTCAAATCACTTTCTCTTCAGCTCATCAAATTCATTCTGTTCTGCTTAAGACTTCCTCCTGTGTGCCATGTTTTGAAAACATACTTCAGGCAGAAATCCAAATGAATCATAATGTTCCTCTTGCTTATGTCCCTTTTTCAGGAATCACAATCCAATAGGATTTGTTGTCCAATATTTGAAAACTATCACGTTATATATTTTTCCTGTTTTCTAGTTGTTTACATCAGTAGGTGATGTCTGTTACTAATTACTCTATCATGGTCTAAAGTGAAAGTCCTAGCTCAAAATTTTGACCATTTCCATCACACCACATATTCCAAAAGTTGACCACTGGAAAGCCTCTATTACAGTAGTTTTGCATGAACTTACATCCTCTAGAGATAAGACCAAATGTGCATCTTCTTCCCTATAAGCACTTAGAATATTAAATCACTATGTGGCTTGATGCTGGATGTTATAGGAGTCATAGAGTCTTAGGTTTGGGCATACACAACCACAATCCATTGTGTAATTAGAGTGATATATATGGAATCAGATTTGAATAAATCCAAGGTACATTAATGAATGAACAGTGTAAACTCCCACATGTTACCTACTTCTACAAAGGTATCATTTCTCCCTGAACCTACATCATGGCAATTTTGTTTAATCAACTAGTGAAAGAAGAAAGAATTCTGACTCAGTTCCCAAATGGGTTGGATTGCACGGTGATGTTATTTGAAAGTAGACTGCTGCTACATCACAGCCTCAGTTGTTGATGGCTCTCCAGGAGTTGGTTACCACCTTAGAATATCGGGAGATGTGGCCTGAGGTATAGATACTCACTCTAGGGCAGTGGTGAATAGTTCATCTGAGTGATCAAACTTCTAAAAGGAACAAGCCTAGTAGATCTAGGACAGAGGAATGTGAAAGAGGTATATAAGTGGATCTCTATGAAAGATAACATGATATTTATTGTTATTTTTTCTGGTAAGACTTAATGTGTTTCATATGAAGTCTTACCAGAAATCACCTACATCAAATATCATTCTTGAAAGTGACTAGGAGAACTTACCTTATAGACATCCTCTTGCTTCTCTCCTTGGCCACAGCAGTGATTGTGCAATGAGCCCATGAATAGCATGGCCGTAACAGCAGGGAAGAAAGATATACATGCACTCACTAATAGACTTCTTCTCAAAAAGGGTGATCTAGTTAATGGCATAGGTGAGTCCCAACATACCAAAAATAGAGAATGACACTGAACTTTTAATATGGCATCATCCTTGGGAAGATCAAGTTAATTGGCAGCAGATTGACTATATCAAAACTTTCCACCTTGGTAGGAAAGTTATTTTTCCTTCCTAGATTTGGTATATGTTTTGCATATGGGTTCACCATTTTTGCCCACAGTGCCTCCAACATTATTACCAAGGATTATCCAAGGATGGTAATAATACATCATATTTATTGGCATAATACCCAGCCACAATATTGCCTCAGATCACAGAACCCATTTAAGATCAAAGGAGTAAAGGCATTGGGCAACATGGCCCATTATAAAGATATATCTACCCAATAGAATGATTGAACAGTGTTGACTGGAGGACACTGTCCTTTAAGATGTGATATCAGCCTTAAATTAAGGATGCAAACCAAGATGGAGTGACTCTTCTTACTATGAAACTTAGTTGTGGAATTTATGCTAACTGTTCCCATAAACTTGGGTTCTCCCAATTTAGATGTCCTGATTCTTGGAAGAGAAATGCTTCTGCAAAATGACACAGTAAGATTTTAATAAAATTTGACTATGATTGCCATCTCATGCCAGTGGACCAAGAAGTAAACAAAGGAGTTAATGTACTCCTTTGAATGAAGAAACTAATCTTAATTGCAATAGAAAGCAGGTTGCTCACACGCAATGAGGGCAGGGAAGAATATATTTGCAACCCATCAATTTTACTGGACAGTTTTTCAGTACTTTTATGTATGGTAATAACTGACAACAGATGCTAAAACAATCATCACCCAACAAGTGGAGAGTAAATAAGAATACAGACTTTTATGGGATGGTAGTCTCTAAATCAAGTCAGAAAAATAATCTAGACTAAATTCATAGGATGGGGGAAATCAGGAATGGCTTGTGAAGGAGAGTCACAAGGTTGATTGCAGCAGTGGACCCTGTAGCAAATCTCAGTAACCTTCTTTTAGTCTTCCAGCTCAAAATTGTCCACTTTTCCTGACATCTCTTCTTGAGGAAAAATTGAGGTGTTAATTTTCATTTAAAGATGGAAGGAGACATGTTGAAATATGGGAGGCTGGGTCCCTGAATCGCCACCTAGAGGAGAATTACTAATCATCAACATCAACTACCTGTTGTTACTTGCCGCTGCTGCTGCGGCTAAGTCGCTTCAGTAGTGTCTGACTCTGTGCGACCCCATAGACAGAAGGCCACCAGGCCTCCCCGTCCCTGGGATTCTCCAGGCAAGAACACTGGAATGGGTTGCCATTTCCTTCTCCAGTGCATGAAAGTGAAAAGTGAAAGTGAAGTCGCTCAGTCGTGTCGGACACTTAGCGACCCCATGGACTGCAGCCTACCAGGCTCCTCCATCCATGGGATTTTCCAGGCAAGAGTACTGGAGTGGGTGCCATTGCCTTCTAGTGAGATACACACTTCTGTATTTGAAGCCATCATACATTCATGAATTTGTTATAGCAGTTGGACCCACTCTAATTAATATAGGAGGAAATTTTGAGGTAATCAATTTTTACTTGTAGAATAAGCAAATCTCAAGAAGTGTTAATAATAAACTCTCATACATTGATGATGAGTTGCAAATGGAGGAAAATTTGGCACTAATGACCAAGATTTCAAATATGAAGTCTCTGACCTAGCAATTCTACCTCTAACAATTTATCCTTCATATATCTTGAAGATGTATAAATTAATGAATTTATGAAGTTGTTCATTGTATCATTGTTTAAAAGTACAAAGATAGAAAACAACATGACTGTCTCTCACTATCAGACAACTAAGTGGCTATTTTCAAAACGAAGCAGATATTTAGATCCAGATATGAAAACACATTAAAGATAAATGATTAATTAGAAAAAAATCAAAATATCTATAACATATAATGCCAGGGAGGCCTGGCGTGCTGCAGTCCATGTGGTCTGCTGCAAAGAGCCAGACACAACTGAGAGACTGAACTGAACTGAACTGATTATGATTTAATGTTAATTATAGACAGATATTCAGATACTATATGGAATAGATGATTTTTTACTTGCATATATTTTGAATATTTCTGGAAGGATAACCAGAAAGGGCTAACAATGACTGGTTTCTCAGAGGTATACTTGATAACTCTGTGTTTGGGTTGGGGAGATAAATGATAAATTTTCTACTGTAATGATTCTTTGTATCAAATTTTTGCTATGAACATGTATCAGTTATTCAAAATAAGTTGAATTTTAAAACAAACCAAGAAAAGCATGAAGAAAAATAAAGGAGAATATGACCATTTAATGGTTTCTGTGGACAGGTTTCAAAGAAATGACTCTTAATTTGGATCTTAGGATTGTTAGAGATGTAACACAGGATGTCACAAAACATTCAAGCTGATGATGCCAAATTAGCAGGTAGGGTATGTGTCTAGAATTCAGACCGTGTCAATCCTCCCTGCCCATTTCATATCCTATCCTTTAGGGCAAGGCCTTTTCCTCACTGACCTCTCATCTTCTCATGTGCTAAATCAGAATGTAGCCTTTGCCTTTCATTGACATATTACCTCTTAAGTCTACATGGATCAAATCAACGTGTTATTATTTTGAAAGCACCTTATAGAAAGACAACTTTGTTGAAAATTATATTTGAATCTGGATGGTCTGTCCTATGCTCTTGTACTGATATTACTTCAAAACAACATATATCTATATTCTTCTCACTTGTGGAAAATTATTCCACTGTAGATCAGCTTGAAATAGTTGTGAATCAAAAGTTACTGTATGAAGTTGAGAAGAAAGGCTTTAGTTAGAAATAAATTTATCAAACTAGCAGCCCAGACACTCAAGACAAGAGGAATGATAGCTAAGTGACCACAGAGGATTCGTTTTTAATCACATGCCTAGCTCTTGGAGCAGCGGAAGGTGTCCTTGGCAGCATAAAGTGGTTACTTCACCACAGAGTAACCAAATATGGAATGGCGCTTTAAAAAAAAAAATTACAGAAGTTGTAATTCAACAATGTAGATCAAACCATTAAATACTTTCCTCTCCAGCTAATAAGGCAGCGTCACTTGTCTCTGGCAGACTAAGTCACTAAGTCTGGTCTAAAAAACAACTTACTTAGAAGAGCAATAAATGTACAAAATACCAAAGCAATAAACTCTACCAGCTGTTTGTACAGTCTAAAGGAAAGAAGAGGAGTTGGACAGAAAGTAGTTTAACAAATAAATAAATAAAGATATCATGTTCCGGAACAGGAGAGCTGTTGTCAATTTCCCAAACAAGATATAGATTTGGAGTTATGGCTCAGAGGTTAAAGCGTCTGCCTCCAGTGCAGAAGACCCGGGTTTGATCCCTGGGTCAGGAAGATCCCCTGGAGAAGGAAATGGTAACCCATTCCAGTATTCTTGCCTGAAGAATCCCATGGACGGAGAAGCCTGGTAGGCTACAGTCCACGGGGTCGCAGAGTCAGACACAACTGAGCGACTTCACTTACTTACTTACTTACTTACTTAAATATCAATAAGATAGACTTTTACTAAAAATTTTTTTCAGTAATAATAAATGTACAAAAATAGTTATTAATAAGAAAAGTGGGATGAGTTTCTCTGTGCTCAGTTGTTCAGTCCAGTCCAGCTCTTTGTGACCCCATGGACTGTGGCCCACCAGGCTCCTCTGTCCATGGAATTTTCCAGGCAAGAAGTGGACTGCAGTTTCCTACTCCAGGGGACCTTCCTGACCCAGGGATCAAACCTGCATCTCTTGTGTCTCATGCATTGGCAGGCAGATTTCTGATCACTGTGCCATCTGGGAAGCCCAAGTTTTTCTGTAGATGTGTACAAGTGATTACAAAATTAAATAATTAAAGTATGTTTGTACAGCTACAAAAAAAAAAAAACAATTGTGTAATAAAATTGACTGCACTGAATTACATTAAGATTAATGAGCTTGAAAATTTTATTTACCATATTTTTAGAAAGCATTTAGTCCAGTGAGAAAATTTTAAGATAGGAAACAGAAGCTTTCATATTATAGGTTGTGTTCTCCACTTTATCATGGCACAGAAGGAGCCACTTTACACCCCTGTAGTCAGATAAAGGGCAGTAGCTCATGGGGACCGGAAGCCAGTGGGGTATGAGAGGTCAGGAGACAAGTCTTTTGAGAGACTTTTAAGATATGGTTGATCATCATGACACCTAGAGGAGGAATGCAAGTGAAAACAGCATGGTGGTGAGGAAATGCAGTGAGTGAGGAAATTCTACTGTGAGATCTTAGGGAAAGATGATATTTGAAAAGAATTTTACATCACACTTCTTGGTGTTAGAAATATAATTCAAATTTGATATTCTTCAAGAGACTAAAATAAAGGTTTGAACTGTGTTTTAATTATATGCAGGGAAATTTACTCTTGCTTATTTTAAAGGATTCTACACTGGGACTACTTTCAAGGCAGAACAAGTTATCCTACTTTTATGTTGGATAAATTCAGAAAATAGTATATGTATAATAAAAAGTAAATTTTTTTAATTCAATGGAGTAAGGAAAATGTGCTTAAAATGGCATTGTCAATTGGTTTGTTATAGGTGAACAAACACACGGATGGTATTCAGTTCAGTTCAGTTCAGTCGCTCAGTCATGTCCGACTCTTTGCAACCCCATGAATCACAGCACACCAGGCCTCCC
>SJYW01037995.1:0-10218 GCA_006410735.1 Raphicerus campestris
TCAAGATTGCCAGCAGAAATATCAATAACTTCAGATATGCAGATGACACTACCCTTATGGTAGAAAGCAAAGATGAACTAAAGAGCTTCTTGATCAAATCAAAGAGGAGAGTGAAAAAGTTGGCTTAAAGTTCAACATTGTAAAACAAAGATCATGGCATCTGGTCCCATCACTTCATGGCACATAGATGGAGAAACAATGTAGACACTGATAGACTTTATTTTCTTGGGCTCCAAAATCACTGCAGATGGTGACTGCAGCTATGAAATTAAAAGGCACTTACTCCTTGGAAGAAAAGTTATGACAAACCTGGATTGTGTAGTAAAAAGTAGAGATGTTACTTTACTGACAAAGATTAATCTATTTAAAGCTATATGTATGTATATATATATTTTTTTCAGTAGTCATGAATGGATGTGAGACTTGGACCATAAAGAAGGCTGTGTTGAAGAATTCATGTTTTTGGACTGTGGTGTTGCAGAAGAGAGTCCCTTGGACTGCAATGAGATCCAACCAGCAATCCTAAAGAAAATCAATGCAGAGTATTCACTGATGCTGAAGTTACAATACTTTGGCCACTTGATGCAAAGAGCTGACTTATTTGAAAAGACCCTGATGCTGAGAAAGATTGAAAACAAGATAAAAAGGGAATGACAGAGGACCAGAAAGTTGGATGGCATCACTGACTCATTGGACATGAGTTTTAAGCAAGCTCTGGGAAATGTTGAAGGATGTTGAAGCATGGCATGCCACAGTCAATGGGGTTGCAAAGAGTCAGATACGACCGAGTAACTGAACAACAAATAAACTGTGAGCTGAATGAGGAGAGTCATCTTGTTTAGTTCACCCTCATGACCAGGGTCCATTTCTCTGCCTTGTACATAAGTGGTTCTTGGGGAAATAAAAAAGACTATTAATAAGTGAATCCAGCAAGAATTTATTGAATTCACATTATCCTAGTTCCTAAGAATCCTACAGTGAACAACTAGATATGATTTCAGGCTTCAAAGAGCTTCACATTTTCTGTCTTCTCTCTTAAAGTCCCTCTCTCATGGTGACTTGAAAGGTAACACCCTCACAAATGAAATGATCATGGAACAAAATTTGAGACTGTGCTTATGATGTTATCAGAGCCATCTGATGAGTTAGTAAAACCTGTGAAAATTTAACTTGCAACAGTTTTACTTTTATTGCTTCTATTACAGCATCAATAGACTCACATACTTCCAAGTTATTCTTACTTGTTTATTGTCTATTATTACTCTACTATGAGATGAGTTGGTAGCATCCATGCTTCAGCCTGGTCCTTTGGACTTCAAAGAATAAATGTTTCACCAGACAAACTTTTGGAGCTTTTCTTCTTCATTCCTTCCATCATTCATTCATTCTGTGCCCACAATGCTCTTCTCTCTAGAAACAATCCATTTTTTAGAAGTAGTAATGGATGTTGTGTGTGGGGCAGGTGAGCAAGGGGATGGAATGACTGACTGATGAAAGGTGTGTAGTTTGATGTATAAAGTATGATTCTGGTTGGGTAATATGTGAGAAGGACTCTGAAATAAAGGGACTGAGAAAGCTGTGCTGAACTCTGGATGGAAAATGTTCCAAGCATAAACAAGAGCATAATGGGGTACTCAAGTGAGAACGTGGACCTCTTTGAGGAACAACCAAAAGGACCACTATGGGATTAGCCCTCCTTGTTGTTGAAATAAAATGCAGCCCATTTATCTGCCCTCTGTCTTTGTGGCCTAATTTCTTCCTGAGCTGTGCTGAGACCCTCCCAAAACCTTTTTTCTTTTCCTTTTTCTGATAGTTATAATGCATTTTTAAACATTGAAGTATAATTGACATATGCACTTTTTTTCTTTTCTTAAAAAAGCTTTAAATGCTGTCATCAAACCATAGTAGGATTTAATCCACGTTTCAAGCTGTGACTCTTTGTGATTTTGTAAGAAACTACAGGACAGACTTACCTTGAATACAAAGGCAATCCTGAAACTCCAAAAGGAAGTTGATTGCTTCAAACCACTCAGATGTTTCTATCCTAGTTGCCTTACTTGTTTGCAGACTTTTTTAAGAACTTGCAGATTTAAATTTAAAACAGTATAAAACACATCTTGAGTCTTTACATTAAAACAAAGTAGAAACCTTGAACCCTTTACCTTCACAGTCCAGCCAATCAGCACATCCTTCATATTTCACTTCCTAAATGTCTCCCTTATGTAGCCTCTTGGCAAGTGAGTTGGACACTCTGGTAGGTCCTGGGAGAATTAAGGGGCTTCTCTGGTGGCTCAGATGCTAAAGAATCTACTTGCAATGTGGGAAACCTGGGCTCAATCCCTGGGTCCATAAGATCCCCTGGAGAAGGGAGAATTAAGACAAGAGTCTCAGCCGTAGATGCCTATGCTACTGCAACTATATATATATACATATTTCCCCAACCTCATACCATCCTCTATTTTTTTTTTTTTCTGAAAATACTCATTTGATCACATTGTGATCCTGCATAGAACCTTCTCTTGCTTTACATGTTTTGGAAGATTATATCCAAATTCTTCAGCACAGACTGAAAGGTTCTTAACTCTGGTCTTCACCTTACTTCCAGACTAAGTTTCAAGCCCATCTTCTCCAGCCAGGTTCATATTCTAGCACTATGGTTTTTAAATCTGGCTACTACTGGAATCTGGCAACAAGAATGCTCATGCCCAGGTATCACTCCAGAAAAGTTATACCAGATTCATTCTGAGTGCAGGCTGGATGGNCTGCATAGAACCTTCTGTTGCTTTACTTGTTTTGGAAGATTATATCCAAATTCTTCAGCACAGACTGAAAGGTTCTTAACTCTGGTCTTCACCTTGCTTTCAGACTAAGTTTCAAGCCCATCTTCTCCAGCCAGGTTCATATTCTAGCACTATGGTTTTCAAATCTGGCTACTACTGGAATCTGGCAACAAGAATGCTCATGCCCAGGTATCACTCCACAAAAGTTATACCAGATTCATTCTGAGTGCATGCTGGATGGCAATATTTATTAAAAGTTATCTGTGTGGATCTAATGTGCATTTGGCTGAAGGTGGTTGAAATGTATCTTTGCTCTATGTTGTTATTTCTTTTGGCAATTTAGCCTAATTTCCAGATGTACTAATTCATATTCAAATAAAAAGGGAATGTAAAAATAACCACACAGCACATTGTTTCTCAAACCTCCTCAGGTTTGTAGGGTGACAAATGCTTTCAGTTATCTTAGAACAATCTTATGCCCCTTCTCAATCTGGCAGCTTCCGATTTATATTTCAAAATGTAACTTAAGCACAGATATAGAGCACAGACTTGTGGTTGGTGAGGGAAGGGAAGAGAGGGAAGAATGGGAGTTTGGGATTAACAGATGCAAGCTCCTATTTACAAGATGGAAAAACAACAAAGTCTTTCTGCATAGCCAGGGAACTATATAACACCTTGTGATAAACCATTACGGAATATAATATGAAAAAAATATGTATGTATAGCTAAATCACTTTACTGTACACTAGAAATTAGCACAACATTGCAAATCAACTATATTTCNCACAGATATAGAGCACAGACTTGTGGTTGGTGAGGGAAGGGAAGAGAGGGAAGAATGGGAGTTTGGGATTAACAGATGAAAGCTCCTATTTACAAGATGGATAAACAACAAAGTCTTTCTGCATAGCCAGGGAACTATATGACACCTTGTGATAAACCATTATGGAATATAATATGAAAAAAATATGTATGTATAGCTAAATCACTTTGCTGTACACTAGAAATTAGCACAACATTGCAAATCAACTATATTTCAATTATTTTAAAAAGATAGCTTGAGTATCACCCCTTGGAAATGCCCACAGGGCAGTAGTAATTCTCGATTCTAAACACCATGAAACTTCTAATTTATCTTTCTTAAGACACTCTAAAAAGATTCTGGTACACCAGCTTACCTTCTACATAGCTAAGTATCACCTATTTAAAGGCAAGGAACCAGCCATGTTTCATCTGCTTATCTGCCCTGCTCCTCTTGAGAATGGTAACCAAAGAGGTAGAAGGAAAATCAGGGGACTGTGGAGTCCCAAAGCCAATAGAAAAGACTTTTGGAAAAGAAGAAATAATCACTTTGTTAAATGATGCTGCTAATAGATTGGAGGAGATGAAGATTNTCTTAAGACACTCTAAAAAGATTCTGGTACACCAGCTTACCTTCTACATAGCTAAGTATCACCCATTTAAAGGCAAGGAACCAGCCATGTTTCATCTGCTTATCTGCCCTGCTCCTCTTGAGAATGGTAACCAAAGAGGTAAAAGGAAAATCAGGGGACTATGGAGTCCCAAAACCAATAGAAAAGACTTTTGGAAAAGAAGAAATAATCACTTTGTTAAATGATGCTGCTAATAGATTGGAGGAGATGAAGATTAGTACTTGATAATTAGATTTAGAATGTAGAAATTATTAGTGCCTGAGAGAGATGATAGAGTTTAGATGGACTTCAGAGGTGACTGCTAGGTTGTTAATTCCTCATCCACTTCTTACAGCTACATTTCAGGCTGTGGTAAGGGTTAGTAAAACAACTAAGGGGTCTTATAAAATGCTTGGGATGTAGCAAGTTGTAGATCAGCATGAGCTGTTATTAACAATATTTTTATATAAGCAGTTTCACTAGAGCAGAGAGGATAAAACAGTACCTGGAGTACATTTGAGAAAGATTTGGAAAAGAGAAAGGAAGTTGTGTATTTTTTTGAAGAACATTACCAATAAAGAAAGAGGAGAAGTGAGTTAATAGCTGGAGGGCAATACCAGATCAAGAGAGAGCTTTTAGTTTTAAGAGAAGAGAAATAACACCATGGTTGTTTGCTAAGAAGATTAGTTCAGTGCAGGAGAAAGTTAGTGAAATTACTGAAATGATGTCTTTGAGGAGATGGAAAAAAATTAAAAGCACAGGAATCAGTACACACATGGAAAGATTAGACTTGAAAGAACCAAGTTTGTCTTTGGTAAAAGAAGGCAAAGAAGAGATCATTAATTCCTGAAACCTCAGAGCAGAAAAATGGTAGGTGGATAGATGTGATGGAAGAAAATTGTTGGAGTTCTTTTCCAATTGCTTTGATTTTCATAATGAGATGGAAGGTGGAATTATCAGCTGATTGGAGAGAGATTAGTGGAGATTTGAAGAGAGAGCTGGAGATGTGAAACACTTGCTTGGAAGAGAGGGAGGGTAACTGGATGAGGCGGGTGTATCGGAACTGCCAGATGGCATTACAATTATCCATCACACTTGTCATAACAGGCTTGACTCTAAGCTATTGGAGGGAAAAATTTATGCTTACAAAGTAGAAAATAAGCATTCAAAAATATTTTGGTAGGCTCTGGAAATACCTGTAATTAATAATTAACCTCCTTGGTGTGACACATAGAGTAATGCACTCCAGAGATGTATGCATTCTAATCCCCAGAATTAGCAATTATGTTACATTATATGGCAAAATAATGTTGAACATTTGATTAAATTTGAGACAGTGAAGTTATTCTGAATAATGTAGAAAAGTTTTATACACAAACCTTCCTGGAGTCATAATAATGTTATGTCCTGATAAGCCCATTGTAAATTGCAAATATTGTAAGTCAAAAATAAACTGCAGTATGCCGGTTTCCTCTGTCCTTTACTATCTCCCAGAATTGCTAAAATGTATATGCATTGAATTAGTGATCCCATCCAACCATATTATCCTCTGTCACCCTCTTCTGCTGCCTTCAGTCTCCCAGCCTCAGGGTATTTTTCAGTGAGTCAGCTCTTTTCATCAAGTGACCAAAGAACTGGAGCTTCATCTTCACCATTAGACCTTCCAATGAATATTTAGGGTTGATTTCTTTTACGATTGACTGGTTTGATCTTGCAGTCCAAGGCATGCTCAAGAGACTTCTCCCTACCACTAAAACTTGAAAGAATCAATTCTTTGGCAGACTTGTTTGAATTTTTATCTTTATCCAGACTAACGAGAAGAGTTAAGATACTCACTTGTGATGCCGGGCAGCAGCAGTCAGTCACATCATCGCAAGGGTGAACAACTCATTCTATACACATGCAGCATTCTGTTCTTCATTTTTGATGTGGTAGTCAATGAACTTCAGGAGACAGACAACACTTTATGACAAAGTTTGTATTAGATTATTTTGGCCAACTGTAGGTTCACGTAAGTATTCTTGACTGCTTGTGAAGGTGAGGTTAAGCTGAGATGTTTAATAGATTAGGGGGTCACGAAGAGTTGGGCACAACTTTTGTTGATCAACAACAACACTGTTACCTCCAAATGCATATTACTTAAACATCATAAAGCTGAAAAATCCTAAATGGGGCCATAAGTCAGGGAACATCTGTAATCATAGAGGTCCTCATCAAAGGGAGGCAAGAGGTGCTAAGGGGTGGAAGCAGAGGCTGGATAATACATTTGATGATGGAGAGAAAGGCCAGGAGCCAACAAGTGCAGTCAGCTTCCAGAAACAAGGAAAGGCCAGGAAGTAGATTCTCCCCTAAAGCCTAGCCAAGAGACACACAACCTGATATTATTCCTTTAAGACTCCTTTGGACTTCTGACTTCCAGAGCTATCAGGTAAGAAGTTTTAAGACAAAAAGATTATCTGGATCGTGAAGATCTTTTTTGTGCAGTTCTTCTCTGTATTTTTGCCACCTCTTCTTAATATCTTCTGCTTCTGTTAGGTCCCTACTGTTTCTGTCTTTTATTGAGCCCAGCTCTGCACGAAATGTTTTCTTGATATCCCTAATTTTCTTGAAGAGATCTCTAGTCTTTCCCATTCTATTGTTTTCCTCTATTTATTTGCATTGATCACTGAGGAAGGCTTTCTTATCTCTCCTTGCTATTCTTTGGAACTCTGCATTCAAATGGGTATAGAGATCAAATTGCCAACACCTGTTGTATCATCAAAAAAGCAAGAGAGTTCAAAAAACAATATATATTTCTGCTTTATTGACTGTGCCAAAGCCTATAACTGTGTGGATCACAACAGACTATGGAAAATGCTGAAAGAGATGGGAATACCAGACCACCTGACCTGCCTATTGAAAAATCTGTATGAGGTCAGGAAGCAACAGTCAGAACTGGATATGGAACAAGAGACTGGTTCCAGATAGGAAAAGGAGTATATCAAGGCTGTATATTGTCACCTTACTTATTTAACTTCTATGCAGAGTACATCATGAGAAAAGCTGGGCTGGAGGAAGCACAAGCTGGAGTCAAGATACAAAGAGAAATATCAATAACCTCAGATATGCAGATGATACCACACTTATGGCAGAAAGTGAAGAAGAACAAAAGAGCCTCTTGATGAAAGTGAAAGAGGAGAGTGAAAAAGTTGGCTTAAAGCTCAACANCACATTGTTTCTCAAATCTCCTCAGGTTTGTAGGGTGACAAATGCTTTCAGTTATCTTAGAACAATCTTATGCCCCTTCTCAATCTGGCAGCTTCCGATTTATATTTCAAAATGTAACTTAAGCACAGATATAGAGCACAGACTTGTGGTTGGTGAGGGAAGGGAAGAGAGGGAAGAATGGGAGTTTGGGATTAACAGATGAAAGCTCCTATTTACAAGATGGATAAACAACAAAGTCTTTCTGCATAGCCAGGGAACTATATGACACCTTGTGATAAACCATTATGGAATATAATATGAAAAAAATATGTATGTATAGCTAAATCACTTTGCTGTACACTAGAAATTAGCACAACATTGCAAATCAACTATATTTCAATTATTTTAAAAAGATAGCTTGAGTATCACCCCTTGGAAATGCCCACAGGGCAGTAGTAATTCTCGATTCTAAACACCATGAAACTTTTAATTTATCTTTCTTAAGACACTCTAAAAAGATTCTGGTACACCAGCTTACCTTCTACATAGCTAAGTATCACCCATTTAAAGGCAAGGAACCAGCCATGTTTCATCTGCTTATCTGCCCTGCTCCTCTTGAGAATGGTAACCAAAGAGGTAAAAGGAAAATCAGGGGACTATGGAGTCCCAAAACCAATAGAAAAGACTTTTGGAAAAGAAGAAATAATCACTTTGTTAAATGATGCTGCTAATAGATTGGAGGAGATGAAGATTAGTACTTGATAATTAGATTTAGAATGTAGAAATTATTAGTGCCTGAGAGAGATGATAGAGTTTAGATGGACTTCAGAGGTGACTGCTAGGTTGTTAATTCCTCATCCACTTCTTACAGCTACATTTCAGGCTGTGGTAAGGGTTAGTAAAACAACTAAGGGGTCTTATAAAATGCTTGGGATGTAGCAAGTTGTAGATCAGCATGAGCTGTTATTAACAATATTTTTATATAAGCAGTTTCACTAGAGCAGAGAGGATAAAACAGTACCTGGAGTACATTTGAGAAAGATTTGGAAAAGAGAAAGGAAGTTGTGTATTTTTTTTGAAGAACATTACCAATAAAGAAAGAGGAGAAGTGAGTTAATAGCTGGAGGGCAATGCCAGATCAAGAGAGAGCTTTTAGTTTTAAGAGAAGAGAAATAACACCATGGTTGTTTGCTAAGAAGATTAGTTCAGTGCAGGAGAAAGTTAGTGAAATTACTGAAATGATGTCTTTGAGGAGATGGAAAAAAATTAAAAGCACAGGAATCAGTACACACATGGAAAGATTAGACTTGAAAGAACCAAGTTTGTCTTTGGTAAAAGAAGGCAAAGAAGAGATCATTAATTCCTGAAACCTCAGAGCAGAAAAATGGTAGGTGGATAGATGTGATGGAAGAAAATTGTTGGAGTTCTTTTCCAATTGCTTTGATTTTCATAATGAGATGGAAGGTGGAATTATCAGCTGATTGGAGAGAGATTAGTGGAGATTTGAAGAGAGAGCTGGAGATGTGAAACACTTGCTTGGAAGAGAGGGAGGGTAATTGGATGAGGCGGGTGTATCGGAACTGCCAGATGGCATTACAATTATCCATCACACTTGTCATAACAGGCTTGACTCTAAGCTATTGGAGGGAAAAATTTATGCTTACAAAGTAGAAAATAAGCATTCAAAAATATTTTGGTAGGCTCTGGAAATACCTGTAATTAATAATTAACCTCCTTGGTGTGACACATAGAGTAATGCACTCCAGAGATGTATGCATTCTAATCCCCAGAATTAGCAATTATGTTACATTATATGGCAAAATAATGTTGAACATTTGATTAAATTTGAGACAGTGAAGTTATTCTGAATAATGTAGAAAAGTTTTATACACAAACCTTCCTGGAGTCATAATAATGTTATGTCCTGATAAGCCCATTGTAAATTGCAAATATTGTAAGTCAAAAATAAACTGCAGTATGCCGGTTTCCTCTGTCCTTTACTATCTCCCAGAATTGCTAAAATGTATATGCATTGAATTAGTGATCCCATCCAACCATATTATCCTCTGTCACCCTCTTCTGCTGCCTTCAGTCTCCCAGCCTCAGGGTATTTTTCAGTGAGTCAGCTCTTTTCATCAAGTGACCAAAGAACTGGAGCTTCATCTTCACCATTAGACCTTCCAATGAATATTTAGGGTTGATTTCTTTTACGATTGACTGGTTTGATCTTGCAGTCCAAGGCATGCTCAAGAGACTTCTCCCTACCACTAAAACTTGAAAGAATCAATTCTTTGGCAGACTTGTTTGAATTTTTATCTTTATCCAGACTAACGAGAAGAGTTAAGATACTCACTTGTGATGCCGGGCAGCAGCAGTCAGTCACATCATCGCAAGGGTGAACAACTCATTCTATACACATGCAGCATTCTGTTCTTCATTTTTGATGTGGTAGTCAATGNCGAGAAGAGTTAAGATACTCACTTGTGATGCCGGGCAGCAGCAGTCAGTCACATCATCGCAAGGGTGAACAACTCATTCTATACACATGCAGCATTCTGTTCTTCATTTTTGATGTGGTAGTCAATGAACTTCAGGAGACAGACAACACTTTATGACAAAGTTTGTATTAGATTATTTTGGCCAACTGTAGGTTCACGTAAGTATTCTTGACTGCTTGTGAAGGTGAGGTTAAGCTGAGATGTTTAATAGATTAGGGGGTCACGAAGAGTTGGGCACAACTTTTGTTGATCAACAACAACACTGTTACCTCCAAATGCATATTACTTAAACATCATAAAGCTGAAAAATCCTAAATGGGGCCATAAGTCAGGGAACATCTG
>SJYW01037996.1:0-11478 GCA_006410735.1 Raphicerus campestris
ACAGCAAAAGAGACACAGATGCATAAAACAGTCTTTTGGACTCTTTTGGGAGAGCGCAAGGGTGGGATGGTTTGGGAGAATGGCATGAAAACATATATAATATCATATGCAAAACAAATCACCAGTCCAGGTTCGATCATGATACAGGATGCTCGGGGCTGGTGCACTGGGATGACCCAGAGGGATGTTAAGGGGAGGGAGGTGGGAGGGGGGTTCAGGATGGGGAACACATGTACACCCATGGTGGATTCATGTCAATGTATGGCAAAACCAATACAATATTGTAAAGTAATTAGCCTCCAATTAAAATAAATAAATTTATATTTTNTAAGGGGAGGGAGGTGGGAGGGGGGTTCAGGATGGGGAACACATGTACACCCATGGTGGATTCATGTCAATGTATGGCAAAACCAATACAATATTGTAAAGTAATTAGCCTCCAATTAAAATAAATAAATTTATATTTAAAAAAATTTTTTAAGAAAGTGAAAGAGAGAGAAAGAAAGAAAGACATGGGTACCCAAGCTCTAATGGAGCAAGGGTGCAGAAATGTAGGCTTATATATCTTCAGTAAGATGATTACTCAGCTATTACACAGGATAAAATTTTATCAATAGCCACAATATGGAGAGTCTAATACATACAAGGTCACTGACACTGAAAAGAGTCACTGAAGGGGATTCATACATGTCTCATCCTACGACCTCAGTCCTGGGAACAGCATGCTGTTTCATTCATTCCCTGATAGGAACTAAGGAACACAGACTCCTTGAGAAATAGACAACAGCATGCAGGAATCCTCCTGTTAAAAGTTCCCTGACAGTGTGGATCACAACAAACTGTGGAAAATTCTTGAAGAGATACCTGTCTCTTGAGAAATCTGTATGCAGGTGAAGAAGCAACAGTTAGAACCTTACATGGAAAAACTGACTGGTTCAAAATTGGGAAAGGAGTACAAGACTGTAGATGGTCACCCTGTTTACTTAACTTATATTCAGAGTACATCATGCAAAACGCAGGCTGGAGAAGTTACAAGCTGGAATCAAGATAGCTGGGAGAAATATGAACAACCTCAGATAGTCAGATGATACCACTCTAATGGCAGAAAGAAAGAAGAACTAAAGAGCCTCTTGATGAGGGTGAAAGAGGAGAGTGAAAAAACCGGCTTAAAACTCAACATTCAAAAAACTAAGATCATGGCATCTGGTCCTGTCACTTCATGGCAAATAGATGGGGAAATAGTAAAAGCAGGGGAAGATGGAAGACAGAAGAAGAGGGAAGTAGAGGATGAGATGGTTGGCTAGCATCATCAACTCAATGGACAAGAACTTGGGCAAACTCTGAGAGAGAGTGAGGGACAAGGAGGCCTGGCATGCTGCAGTCCATAGGGTCACAAAGAGTAGAACATGACTGTTATGGAACAACAACAGTATTATCAACTAAAGTCCAGATTTTGTTCAAATTTCACAAAATTTTATGCTAATGTCCATTATTTGTTTTCATACCTTATTCAAGACCCACGTTGTATTTAATTGCATTGAGAAGCTTCCAGCTGCCTGCAACAAATTCTGGGAAGTTCTCTTTTTCACTTTTATTCTGTTATAAATATTTTCTGATTTTCCTTGTCATGGTTCTTAGATACACCATCATTTAAAATGGACTTTTAATTTCCAAACACATGGGATATTAAAGTATCTTTAATATTAATTTCTCATTTTGATACGAACTTCTCATTCAAATGCTTTCTCTCTGCAGTCACCCTCTGTTTGTTTGTTTTTTTTTCAGTCTAATTTTATTGAGACTTTCAATGGTTAAGTCAAAGATCTCTCTTAGTAAATGTCACATAGCACTTGAAAATATATGAGTTATTTTAAAATCTTTTGATATTGATTTCTAACATAATTTGACAGTGATCAGAGAACAGATTTTGTATGATTTTAGTACCTTTAGATCATAACATTTTTGCACATTGTTTCATGTCCCTGGATGNTTGTTTTTCAGTCTAATTTTATTGAGACTTTCAATGGTTAAGTCAAAGATCTCTCTTAGTAAATGTCACGTAGCACTTGAAAATATATGAGTTATTTTAAAATATCTTTTGATATTGATTTCTAACATAATTTGAAAGTGATCAGAGAACAGATTTTGTATGATTTTAGTACCTTTAGATCATAACATTTTTGCACATTGTTTCATGTCCCTGGATGTGTTCCAGTGTCTCCTAGTTTACAGTCTATGGGAGCTTGAATAGAATTTGTATCCTATTGTTGTGTGAGGGGCTTCCCCTGGTGGTTTAGATGGTTAAAAATCTGCCTGCAATGCAAGAGACTTGGATTGTATCCCTGGGTAGGGAAGATTCCCCTGGAGAAGGGAATGACTACCCACTCCAGTATTCTTTCCTGGAAAATACCATGAACAGATGAACCTGGTGGGCTATAGTCTATGGAATCATAAAGAGTTGGACACTACTGAGTGACTAAGTATGCACTGTTGTGTGAAAATTGTATAAATCTTAATTATGTAGAATTCGTTCACGGTGCTTTTCAGGTCTACTATATCCATCTCAGTTCAGTTCAGTTCAGTCACTCAGTCATGTCCAACTCTTTGCGACCCCATGAATCACAGCATGCCAGGCATCCCTGTCCATCACCATCTCCCGGAGTTCATTCAAACGTACATCTATCGAGTTGTTGATGCCATCCAGCCATCTCATCCTCTGTTGTCCCCTTTTCCTCCTGCCCCCAATTCCTCCCAGCATCAGAGTCTTATCCAGTGAGTCAACTCTTCGCATGACGTGGCCAGAGTACTGGAGTTTCAGCTTTAGCATCATTCCTTCCAAAGAACACCCAGGGCTGATCTCCTTTAGAATGGACTGGTTGGATCTCTCTGTATACTCATTCTATTGATTTTTTAGAGTTTGATATTGAAAGGCCAACTAAAAATCTTAATTTACCTATTTAAAAAAACTAATTGTAATATATAGTAGAGCTATATGTAAGTTTGTTCTGTATTTTCCAAGTCTCCTATAAATGTGGCATCATACTTTTATAATTTAAAAAAATTAAAGCAAAAAACAAAATGAAGAGTAAGAAAAAATAAAGTAGAAAGGTAAAAGTGTTTCCAGCTAACCTCAATTATACACAAACTACAGAGATACTGTATGGAAGGCAGTAAAGGTTCTGACTTCAGTCTCTAAAATAAACAAAACAAATTTCAGTAAGAACAGAGTCTTGATTTGATAAGGGAAGAGAGCCAAGTTTTTGCTAGAAAAATAAATGATAAAATTTGTATATACATTATTGAGTAATTTGTTCCACTTGTTTTATTACGAATGTAAGTATTTTTTTGCCATGGCACTTGTTTTATTTTGAATATCTACTAAGTATATTCTGCCATGGGATGGAGTATCCTAAGCAGATAATTTATAGATTTTCATTTCTTATATTAACCTCTGTCTTTATAATTGATTCATATTGTTTAAAATCTTATGATCACTGCTAAGGTCTATGTGTACATTACAATTACATGTATTTAAACTCTGTGTTAATAGATTATTTGCTTTTGCATATTTCACTTCACATTTCATAATAGTATATTAGTACTTCCTATACTTATAATTTTTTTAGGGCTCTGGTAGTTTTTATCTCTATTTGGGCCATTTGAGTTGTTTTGTTTTTCCTCATACATAGTGTAGCCATAAACATCTTTGTGTCAACTTCTTGAGTTTTCCTTTGCTTACATCCTTGGACTATGTTCCCCAAAGTAGAATTTCTGTGGGAGGAGCATGTTCAGTTTAATGTCACTTACTATATCTTTCCAGAAAGTTTTGGTTAAACTTACAGAGCTTTTAGCATTGTGCCTGTTTTTCAATGTACCTACTATCATCATTTTACTATTATTTGTTTTTTACTCTTTTCGTTTGTCATTTTAATTTCAATTTCACTTTTTGCTAATCAGCCTACAAAATATATGTATAAATGCGATTGGTTACTCTGATTCTTATTTCCACTTATTAAATGGGCACTGAGAGAATACATCCTCATCCACCTATATAGACAAAGATATGCCAACATAGTCAAAACTTGCTATTTTGTGTAAACATCAATCTCATTTCCATACACTAACAATGAACATATGGAAACTGAAATTAAAGACATGAGACCATTTACAATCACTCTAAGGAAAATGAAATGATTAAGTATAAGCTTAAAACATGTACAGAAAATATATGCTGAAAAACACAAAGTGCTAATGAAAGAAATCAAAGACCTAAAAATTATAGAGACTATTGTGTTCATGGATTGTAAGACTCAATAAAGATGTCAGTCTTCCCCAAACTCATTTATGGGTTTAGTGTAATTCCTATCAAAATCCCAGCAATATTTTTTACTAGACATAAACAAGCTTATTCTAAAATTTATGTAAAGGCAAAAGTACTAGAATGGCTGAAACAATTTTTTTTAAGAAAAAGTATTAAGTGGGAGGTATAACCCGTACCTGGTGCTAAGGGTTACTATACAGATATAGCAATCAAGACACTGTGGTATTGATGAAGGGATAGATGCAAAAATCAATAGAAGAGAGAACTCCCAAAATAAAGCCACATTTTCATTATGTAAAAGTTTCCTTTATTCTGTCATCAAAATACAGCATTTTTGTCTTTGTCACTTTTTTTTAAGTCGACCTTACCCCTTTTAGATATTACGAATATACTGTTGTATTTTCTTTTAGATTTTGTTGATAGTTTTATTTTCAAACTTAATTCTAACTCATATAGAATTTTTTTGTATGGTTGGTGTGAGGTATAAATCCAACTTAGTTCAAATAGCTATTCCCTTATATGTTAAATGATTATTTTGATTTGTTATGGATTAACTTCTCACGTTATTTCAAATCACATTCTAGAATTTTTCCTATTCAGTTAATTCCTATTCAGTTTTCTGTTTCAGAGTCAACTACATAGAATCTTGGTTGTCACAGCAGGATATTCAGCTCTTGACATATGTAGTGTGTTAGCCTCTTAGTCATGTCTGACTCTTTGCAAACCCAAGGACTGTAGCCTGCCAGGCTCCTCTGTCCTTGGAATTGTCCAGGCAAGAATACTAGCCATTCCCTTTTCCAGGGGATCTTCTTGACCTACGGATCGAACATAGGTTTCCTGCACTGCAGACAGAATGTTTCCTGTCTGAGCCACCAAAGGAATATAGAAATAATTGTAAAGGCTTCTGGAACTTTCTAATACCACAGTTCTTCCCAGAGTCACATGCTTCTCATGCAAATACTCACATCTTTTTACCTCTCATTAAAACTCAATATGTCATTTTCATACAAGATGAGTTTCTTTCACTTCATTAGATTTACTCCTTACTTAATATTAATAAAAAGTATAGAAGAATAAAGCCAAACACCCAAAAGCTATGAATGCTGAGATTTTGGTTGTTACACTCACCGGTTAAGTAACTTGTCCCAAATAAAAGCCTTGAGGATTATAAATTTGAAACCATGCATTAGGAAAATTGCTATACTAGTTACTATACTCAGAGAAAGCAATGGCACCCCACTCCAGTACTGTTGCCTGGAAAGTCCCATGGATGGAGGAGGCTGGTAGGCTGCAGTCCATGGGGTCGCTAAGAGTCGGACACAACTGAGCGACTTCACTTTCACCTTTCACTTTAATGCATTGGAGAAGGAAATGGCAACCCACTCCAGTGTTCTTGCCTGGAGAATCCCAGGGACGGGGAAGCCTGATGGGCTGCCATCTATGGGATGGCACAGAGTCAGACACGACTGGCACGACTTAGCAACAGCAGCAGAGATATATACTGGGGCTTCCCTGGTGGCTCAGCTGAAAAGAATCCTTTTGCCAATGCAAGAGACTTGGTTTTGAGCCCTGGTCGGGAAAATCCCCTGCTGGGGTCCAGCCTCAGCACAGTCCAGGGATACCCTCAGGATGAACGGCATTGGCAAAAGAATGATATGGGGGAGACCAGGCTTCAGTGAGTGAGGCCTGTAACTATTTTCAAAAAGAGCTTTTATACCCTGACTTGTACATAAAGGAAAAGGAAAGATGCAAGTCATGCAGAGTCAGCTCAAACATTCCAGCAGTTTTGCCTTTATCGAAACCAGGATTTTTTCTGCGTACCTTTCCCATAAACAAGGGTCTTATGCTGTGTACATTATCTTCTGGCCTTGGAGGCCTGTTGACATTTTATGACCCTTTTTTGATAAAGGTCAACCAGAAAACTTGTTTTCCCTTGAAATGGTTTTTCTTTATACCTCAAATCTGTGTCAGCCTCAGAAAGTACTAAACAGAGTTACATTATCATGGACCAAAGGTGCAGTGGATTACAACAACAAAAAAAGAACTTATTAGCTCAAAGGTCTGATGTGGTCAATATCAAGGCTACTACTTGTTTTTCTTACATCCCAACTATATTAACTAATGCACTCCCAGGCACACAATGGATAAGGGATATGAGAACTTGGCAGCAAGTGTTGGCTCAACAATGAAACCCTTCACCAGCATTATTTTAATACAACTTTTTCACCCCTTGAAGGGCTCTATATTTTTAGAATGTTTAGGCTTCCTGTGTCATGTTTGGGATGTTGTGAACAAGCATATGCGTAGTTGCAAGAGTCTGGATAAACCTGCCAGGCAAGCTAGAATGCTAACAGGGGGGTTTGAATGGAAATGCTCCTTTCATGCCCAGGAGACTTATCAACTGGAGCCCTAAGTTGATTTTCTCCAGAGAAAGGTAGTCGGGGATAGCCCCCTGTTAATGTCAGAAGAGTTGGTGAAAGGCATAATATAGTAAATAGTAGACAGACAGATTTTGGTTTGGGGTAGATGCTCAAGCAGGTCCAGGGAGTCCCTCGAGTCCTGATCTGCCTTGCTTGTCAAGTCTCCTCCACATGACCTTGTCATGGGTGGGATCTCCTGTGCTGGCTCCCGGCAATCCCCTAGAGAAGGAAATGGCAACCCACTCCAGTATTCTTGATGGGGAAATGCCATGGACAGAGGAGCCTGGCAGGCTACAGTCCATAGGGTCTCAAAAGAGTCAGACATGACTTAGTGACTAAAACAACAAAAACAAATTGACATNCTTTTATAATTTAAAAAAATTAAAGCAAAAAACAAAATGAAGAGTAAGAAAAAATAAAGTAGAAAGGTAAAAGTGTTTCCAGCTAACCTCAATTATACACAAACTACAGAGATACTGTATGGAAGGCAGTAAAGGTTCTGACTTCAGTCTCTAAAATAAACAAAACAAATTTCAGTAAGAACAGAGTCTTGATTTGATAAGGGAAGAGAGCCAAGTTTTTGCTAGAAAAATAAATGATAAAATTTGTATATACATTATTGAGTAATTTGTTCCACTTGTTTTATTACGAATGTATTTTTTTGCCATGGCACTTGTTTTATTTTGAATATCTACTAAGTATATTCTGCCATGGGATGGAGTATCCTAAGCAGATAATTTATAGAATATTTTTATTTCTTATATTAACCTCTGTCTTTATAATTGATTCATATTGTTTAAAATCTTATGATCACTGCTAAGGTCTATGTGTACATTACAATTACATGTATTTAAACTCTGTGTTAATAGATTATTTGCTTTTGCATATTTCACTTCACATTTCATAATAGTATATTAGTACTTCCTATACTTATAATTTTTTTAGGGCTCTGGTAGTTTTTATCTCTATTTGGGCCATTTGAGTTGTTTTGTTTTTCCTCATACATAGTGTAGCCATAAACATCTTTGTGTCAACTTCTTGAGTTTTCCTTTGCTTACATCCTTGGACTATGTTCCCCAAAGTAGAATTTCTGTGGGAGGAGCATGTTCAGTTTAATGTCACTTACTATATCTTTCCAGAAAGTTTTGGTTAAACTTACAGAGCTTTTAGCATTGTGCCTGTTTTTCAATGTACCTACTATCATCATTTTACTATTATTTGTTTTTTACTCTTTTCGTTTGTCATTTTAATTTCAATTTCACTTTTTGCTAATCAGCCTACAAAATATATGTATAAATGCAATTGGTTACTCTGATTCTTATTTCCAGTTATTAAATGGGCACTGAGAGAATACATCCTCATCCACCTATATAGACAAAGATATGCCAACATAGTCAAAACTTGCTATTTTGTGTAAACATCAATCTCATTTCCATACACTAACAATGAACATATGGAAACTGAAATTAAAGACATGAGACCATTTACAATCACTCTAAGGAAAATGAAATGATTAAGTATAAGCTTAAAACATGTACAGAAAATAAATGCTGAAAAACACAAAGTGCTAATGAAAGAAATCAAAGACCTAAAAATTATAGAGACTATTGTGTTCATGGATTGTAAGACTCAATAAAGATGTCAGTCTTCCCCAAACTCATTTATGGGTTTAGTGTAATTCCTAACAAAATCCCAGCAATATTTTTTACTAGACATAAACAAGCTTATTCTAAAATTTATGTAAAGGCAAAAGTACTAGAATGGCTGAAACAATTTTTTTTAAGAAAAAGTATTAAGTGGGAGGTATAACCCGTACCTGGTGCTAAGGGTTACTATACAGATATAGCAATCAAGACACTGTGGTATTGATGAAGGGATAGATGCAAAAATCAATAGAAGAGAGAACTCCCAAAATAAAGCCACATTTTCATTATGCAAAAGTTTCCTTTATTCTGTCATCAAAATACAGCATTTTTGTCTTTGTCACTTTTTTTTAAGTCGACCTTACCCCTTTTAGATATTACAAATATACTGTTGTATTTTCTTTTAGATTTTGTTGATAGTTTTATTTTCAAACTTAATTCTAACTCATATAGAATTTTTTTGTATGGTTGGTGTGAGGTATAAATCCAACTTAGTTCAAATAGCTATTCCCTTATATGTTAAATGATTATTTTGATTTGTTATGGATTAACTTCTCACGTTATTTCAAATCACATTCTAGAATTTTTCCTATTCAGTTAATTCCTATTCAGTTTTCTGTTTCAGAGTCAACTACATAGAATCTTGGTTGTCACAGCAGGATATTCAGCTCTTGACATATGTAGTGTGTTAGCCTCTTAGTCCGGTCTGACTCTTTGCAAACCCAAGGACTGTAGCCTGCCAGGCTCCTCTGTCCTTGGAATTGTCCAGGCAAGAATACTAGCCATTCCCTTTTCCAGGGGATCTTCTTGACCCACGGATCGAACATAGGTTTCCTGCATTGCAGACAGAATGTTTCCTGTCTGAGCCACCAAAGGAATATAGAAATAATTGTAAAGGCTTCTGGAACTTTCTAATATCACAGTTCTTCCCAGAGTCACATGCTTCTCATGCAAATACTCACATCTTTTTACCTCTCATTAAAACTCAATATGTCATTTTCATACAAGATGAGTTTCTTTCACTTCATTAGATTTACTCCTTACTTAATATTAATAAAAAGTATAGAAGAATAAAGCCAAACACCCAAAAGCTATGAATGCTGAGATTTTGGCTGTTACACTCACTGGTTAAGTAACTTGTCCCAAATAAAAGCCTTGAGGATTATAAATTTGAAACCATGCATTAGGAAAATTGCTATACTAGTTACTATACTCAGAGAAAGCAATGGCACCCCACTCCAGTACTGTTGCCTGGAAAGTCCCATGGATGGAGGAGGCTGGTAGGCTGCAGTCCATGGGGTCGCTAAGAGTCGGACACAACTGAGCGACTTCACTTTCACCTTTCACTTTCATGCATTGGAGAAGGAAATGGCAACCCACTCCAGTGTTCTTGCCTGGAGAATCCCAGGGACGGGGAAGCCTGGTGGGCTGCCATCTATGGGATGGCACAGAGTCAGACACGACTGGCACGACTTAGCAACAGCAGCAGAGATATATACTGGGGCTTCCCTGGTGGCTCAGCTGAAAAGAATCCTTTTGCCAATGCAAGAGACTTGGTTTTGAGCCCTGGTCGGGAAAATCCCCTGCTGGGGTCCAGCCTCAGCAGAGTCCAGGGATACCCTCAGGATGAACGGCATTGGCAAAAGAATGATATGGGGGAGACCAAGCTTCAGTGAGTGAGGCCTGTAACTATTTTCAAAAAGAGCTTTTATACCCTGACTTGTACATAAAGGAAAATGAAAGATGCAAGTCATGCAGAGTCAGCTCAAACATTCCAGCAGTTTTGCCTTTATCGAAACCAGGATTTTTTCTGCAGACCTTTCCCATAAACAAGGGTCTTATGCTGTGTACATTATCTTCTGGTCTTGGAGGCCTGTTGACATTTTATGACCCTTTTTTGATAAAGGTCAACCAGAAAACTTGTTTTCCCTTGAAATGGTTTTTCTTTATACCTCAAATCTGTGTCAGCCTCAGAAAGTACTAAACAGAGTTACATTATCATGGACCAAAGGTGCAGTGGATTACAAAAACAAAAAAAGAACTTATTAGCTCAAAGGTCTGATGTGGTCAATACCAAGGCTACTACTTGTTTTTCTTACATCCCAACTATATTAACTAATGCACTCCCAGGCACACAATGGATAAGGGATATGAGAACTTGGCAGCAAGTGTTGGCTCAATAATGAAACCCTTCACCAGTATTATTTTAATAAAACTTTTTCACCCCTTGAAGGGCTCTATATTTTTAGAATGTTTAGGCTTCCCGTGTCATGGTTGGGATGTTGTGAACAAGTATATGCGTAGTTGCAAGAGTCTGGATAAACCTGCCAGGCAAGCTAGAATGCTAACAGGGGGGTTTGAATGGAAATGCTCCTTTCATGCCCAGGAGACTTATCAACTGGAGCCCTAAGTTGATTTTCTCCAGAGAAAGGTAGTCGGGGATAGCCCCCTGTTAATGTCAGAAGAGTTGGTGAAAGGCATAATATAGTAAATAGTAGACAGACAGATTTTGGTTTGGGGTAGATGCTCAAGCAGGTCCAGGGAGTCCCTCGAGTCCTGATCTGCCTTGCTTGTCAAGTCTCCTCCACATGACCTTGTCATGGGTAGGATCTCCTGTGCTGGCTCCCGGCAATCCCCTAGAGAAGGAAATGGCAACCCACTCCAGTATTCTTGACTGGGAAATGCCATGGACAGAGGAGCCTGGCAGGCTACAGTCCATAGGGTCTCAAAAGAGTCAGACATGACTTAGTGACTAAAACAACAAAAACAAATTGACATATTCTATACCTGCTTTGCAAAATTACAGAATTAAGACCAGAAGGGGGTATAGCAACACCTGCTGCTGCTGCTGCTAAATCACTTCAGTCGTGTCTGACTCTGTAAGACCTCCCGGCCTTTTCTCGGGACCTGTCGCTCTAAAGACCACAGTGACTCGAATTCGATGTAATAGGCAAGAGGGTTTATTAGGCCAGCGCGCTGGGGTTCAGTCTCCTCGGGAGGAGTGAACCCCGATGTTAGTTACAGAGCAGTTTTTATACGCTTCTAAACTACTGGACAAAGAAAGATCATGAAAGGAAGAATGCAGATTAAACAT
>SJYW01037999.1:0-11381 GCA_006410735.1 Raphicerus campestris
AAGGCCAAATAATTTTTCATTGTATGTACATATCACATTTTGTTTACTCGTTTGATAACAGAACCTGAGTTGCCTCCAACTTTCAACTGTTGTGAATAATGCTGCTATGAACATGGGTATACAAATATTCCTCTTTTGGGGGGAGGAGGTTATCATTTCCATCTTATTTTTATTGTGGTAGGGATTCCAAATACTATTTAATTATATGATATGATGCTGACAGTAAATTAGAGTTATATTTCTTGGTTATTTGCTTATTTGTTTGCTTACTCTGTTTGAATGACTATGGTTCAGAGGGTAAAGAATCCACCAGCAAGCAGGAGACACAGGAGATGCAGGTTTGATCTCTGGGTAGGGCAGATCCCCTGAAGGAGGAAATAGCAGCCCACTCCAGTTTTCTTGACTGAAAAATCCCATGGCAGAGGAGCCTGGCAGACTGAAGTCCATGGGTTGCAAAGAGTGGGACACGACTGAGTGCCTAAGCACAGTACTTCTGCTAAACTAAAATGTGGCAGCCCTCTAGAGGCCAAATGCTGTGAACCACAGAGTTTAGTGATATAGACAAAAGTCTTGTCTGCCCTTTCTAAGGACTCAGAGCCTTATACAGGTCAGAAATCTCCTGGGAGCCCAAGACATATATTCCATGAATCTTCCCCCCTGAACTCCAAAATGCCATGATGGTTCTGTGTCTGCTCCGATACTCTTTCCTGTGACAGGAGTCAATATCATATCGCTTGAGCAACCTAAATCCATTTTTGTTTACTAAACCTTTCCCGTGCTCTTCCTATTTTAAGATAATTGAAGATAATTGTGGAATGTGTTCTTAGTGACTTAGTTGCTGCTCTTCAGTCACTCAGTCATGTCTGACTCTGCAACCACAGGTACTGCAGAACACCAGGTTTCTCTGTCCCTTACTATCTCCCGGAATTTGCTCAAATTCATATCCATTGAGTTGATGATGCCATCCAACCATCTCACCACTATCAAATACAATGGTAGTGTTTAAGGGCCCCCTCAGCTTTTCTGTTCTAGGCTTGCCAGAAATACCAGGGTTTTACCACTGAACTCCCTTCTCTAATGAAGTTCATTTGTAAAGCATCCAAGGATCTCTGGCAAATCTGACACATGAATGATGTATCAATACATTTGATTCAGAGTTGGATTTATTCAGTAGTGTGTTTTCATCCTCTGGTTCCAAACCTGTTCCAATAATAATAATATCACTGACTACAACTGCTCTTGCTAGTTTTACAATTAGAACCGCTGTTCACAGATGCTTATAACTAAGCATTTTACATATATACTGTCCATTTGGTCAAAATAACTGACCTAAAGAAGTTCCTAGAATTCTCTGAGACTCACTTTCTCCTGCCACTCATATCTGTTCTTCTTTCTCACCTATATGGATGGGCAAAATTATTCTGCATGTAGGCAGTGATGGAGGTAGATTTGTTGACTAACCATAATGTATAGGATCTGTTTCTGCCAGCTTAGAACCTGTCTGAGTAAAATATAGATGATTAGATAATGTGACAGACACTCTACTTCAAATCAATACAAGGAGCCAAACCCTCAGAAAAGATAAGTGAGATCATTATGGCTGACTAAAGTACTGGAGTTTATTTTAAAAGACAGATTTGAAAAACCTATGAATGCCTCTAGAGAGCCTCCATGGTGTAGAGTATAAAACAAAGAAATTGCTTTTTTTATATCCACATACCTTGATAATAACTTGGACTCAAAGAATATCCTTTTTCCAGGTATCTAGATACATGTCCTGAAATAGTTACAGTAATATTTTGTGGCTTTATGTCTTGTAGTTTGAGTCTTTTTTTTTTTTTCATTCTGTTGTCTAAGACAAGATATCTGAGAAGCCTAGAAGTTACACATAATTCTAAATTAATCTCATAGGTCCTTGTTTTCCCGTGGACCCATGATAAGCTGAAAAACTATCTCCCCAAAGATATCTACTTCCTAAACCCTGGAACCTGTGGGTGCTACATTTTAAGGCCACAACAGACTGTGCAGATGTGACTACATTAAGATCTTGAGATGGGGAGGGTACAATGGATTATCCAGAGGGTCCTAAATACAATCAAACACATGCTTATAAGAGGGAAGCAGAGGGTGATTTCACACCAAACAGGAGGCAGCGATGTAACCAATCAGGCAGAGATTGTGGTGATGCAGCCAAAAGCCAAGGAATTCCACCAGAAGCCAGAAGAGGCCAGGATCGAATTCTCCCTAGAGCCTCTAGGGGGAACTAGGCTCTTGTCCACTCAATATGATTTTTGGATGTCTGACCTATAGAACTGTGAGAGAATAAAGTTCCATTATGGTAATTTATTGGGCTTCTCTGGTGGCTCAGGCAGAGACCTGGGTTCATTCCCTGGGTCGGGAAGATCCCCTGGAGAAGGAAATGTCAACCCACTCCAGTACTCTTGCCTAGGAAATCTCATGGACAGAAGAACTTGGTGGGCTACTGTCCATGGGTTGACAAAAGAGTAGGACATGACTGAGCAACTAACATTTTCACTTTCTTTTTCACATGATAATTCATTACAATAGCCACAGGGAACTAACAGAAGGCCCAAAACAAAGATTTGCTATAGCTCCTTGATACCCCCAACCCCCAAATTTCACCTTCTTAGATGTAAGCTGTGTTCAGGCCAGGAAAAGAGCATACAGAGGCTGGAGGCACACTTACAAATGGTGATGGTACGGAAATGAGAAATTTGAGAAAAAGGCTTTCTTAAATTATTAGAAAAATATGACTCTGCAACTTTCTTCCTCATAGCCTAGTTATGCCCTGTGGCAAAAACTACCACAAGTTTCACAACCAAATTTCTGCCCCCTTTTTTTTCTTTTTTGAATCTAAGCACCCTCCCCACCCATATTCTCTTGCCTTACCTGATTTATTTAAAAAGTATTTTGTGACCTATTACATTACATATACATTTCCTTGTTTATTTTCTTTGAAATCAAAACCTAAATCTAATGAAGACAAGGACTTCTGTTCTTTTATTCATCTCTTTATCACCAGTATGAGGAATAGGCTAGGTATATACTGCAGTATTTGCTATATGAATAAACAAGAGAATGAATATAGGAATGGATGTATGATTTCAAGTCCCTTATTCATCATGCCCATAGACCTCAGATCGCAAAAGGAGCCAAAGGTCTTTGAAAAGTGATATCCACTGAATGAATTACATTCAAATGGAAGTATTCTAATCATTATAGTGCAAAGGATTTTTTTGAAGTTTTATTACTCTGCTAAAATGCAGCTATTGCAGCTAAAGTAACATTAACCNACCTCAGATCGCAAAAGGAGCCAAAGGTCTTTGAAAAGTGATATCCACTGAATGAATTACATTCAAATGGAAGTATTCTAATCATTATAGTGCAAAGGATTTTTTTGAAGTTTTATTACTCTGCTAAAATGCAGCTATTGAAGCTAAAGTAACATTAACTTTTTTTTTTTTTACATTACAATATTGTATTGGTTTTGCCATACATCAACATGAATCCGCCATGGGTGTACATAAGTTCCCACTCCTGAACCCTCCTCCCACCTCCCTCCCCATAGCATCCCTCTGGGTCATCCCAGTGCACCAGCCCCAAGCATCCTATATCCTGCATTGAACCTAGACTGGTGATTCATTTCTTATATGATTATTCAAGTAATTGAAGAAAGACAAAAAAAAAAATCATTTAGCTAGACCCCCAGCAACTTCATGCATATTCCTCTAAGACTCCCATACTTAAGAGTAGAGTAAGATGGAAGTTATGTACTGATGCCCAAAATGGTGTCTCAGAGTAAGGAAGCACCAAAGAGGCTGTGTTTCTGATCTCCAAGGGGGCTGGATTCCTGCACCAAAGGGAAATTGTGGATACAGGCAAAGTCACAGGTGATANTATTCAAGTCATTGAAGAAAGACAAAAAAATAAAATCATTTAGCTAGACCCCCAGCCACTTCATGCATATACCTCTAAGACTCCCATACTTAAGAGTAGAGTAAGATGGAAGTTATGCACTGATGCCCAAAATGGTGTCTCAGAGCAAGGAAGCACCAAAGAGGTTGTGTTTCTGATCTCCAAGAGGGCTGGATTCCTGCACCAGAGGGAAATTGTGGATACAGGCAAAGTCACAGGTGATAAGAACAAACAAACAAACACAGCAAACAACACTATGATTCATATAGAGGGTGGGTGGGAAAGAGCTATATACAATTCCAGCAGAAAAGAAACACCATTGCCCTCATTAAACTGATTATTCTAATACAGAATAGTAAGTTAAACTCCCCAAGTTGGAACAAGACTCTATTAGACTTCTAATGGATAGTTATGGCTTAAGTGATAGCCTCCAAAGAAAGGCAATGTGAGATTTCAGATTAGTTATAATTGATCTTAACTGAATATGATAAGACTAGGCTAACTTTGACATCTCTTACCTTCACCTCTCCACCCTAAAGCTATTCTCCCCCCTCCCAACACACACACTGCAATCCACCTATATGTGGTTCTTTGCTATAAGTAATGCATCCTCACAGCTCGATCATGATATCAATATTCTCAATATTTCACTATAATGGCTTGGGGATAGAAAAAAAAAAAAGCTTCCCTTGGAAGTTTTAAAAAACTTCTCCTTCTGCCTTTCAAGATGTTGAATCAGTTAACATCATCTCTTTTCTAAGAGTCCACTTCTTATTTATCAAGCACTATCAAAATTAATATCTTTAACATATTATTTTTGTTGTTGTTCCCTTGCCCTCCCTCTTCTGCCAAATCCTGTTCCCCGAATACAAGTAAAATTTCCAAATATTATATTGGCTATGAGAAAATCTTATTGCTTGATAAAAAATGACCAAAATGCCTCAAACATTATCAAGTACAAATATATATTTTGTAAGTAACAGTGCATTTTGTCTCTAGAGGAGAAAAAGAAATAACACAGAGCTCATGACAATTTTTCATCTGGTTCACTTCTTCCTCTCTGTGGAAATCTCCTTTGCTGGGATGACTACTTTCCCCTAAGCACCTTCCTCAGTGCATTCTTCACATCCTTGTTCCTTAAACTGTAGATCAAGGGGTTCAGCATGGGGATCACNATGGACAGGGAGGCCTGGCGTGCTGTGATTCATGGGGTGGCAAAGAGTTGGACACGACTGAGCGACTGAACTGAACTGAGTGCCCTGTTTTTCTTTTCCTTAAGAAATACTTCTAACAAACATGGAGGAGATCAGAATGAAGGCAGAATTTTAAAGGGGGAGAGGAGATATAAGAAAGAAGGCTCAGGATATCAAGAAGAGCAGCTTAACAGCAAAAAAAGAGGCCTCCTGAAGAGTGCTTAAAAAAAAAATTCTCAAAGTGCATAGGTATATAGGACTCGGTAAAATCTGAATGTATCAAAGTGCAGATACATGCACAAAATAGCTCGTGTGCATAGAAGTAATTGCCCTGAATCACCAAAAGAAAGTTAATTTTTAATATCTTTAGCTCAAAATCCCAGGGGCGCATGAAATGCAATATTTAAATTTCCTATCGAAGTAATTCAGTAAATGAAGTAAGAATAATAAGATATTTATATATGTGAGATTTTTTACTGGAAGGTGAAGGTGAAGTCGCTCAGTCGTGTCTGACTCTTTGCAACCCCGTGGACTGTAACCTACGAGACTTCTCTGTCCATGGGATTCTCCAGGCAAGAATACTGGAGTGGATTGCCATTTCCTTCTCCAGGGGATCTTCCCGACCCAGGGATTGAACCCAGATCTCCCGCATTGGAGGAGGCAGGCGCTTTAACCTCTGAGCCACCAGGGAAGCCCCTAAAGTGAAATATTATTATGCCAAATGAAGTGAAAGTGAATAACTACTATATATGTAGGTAATATGCTTCTCTGTGGGGAAAGAAGAAAAGATAGTACATTGTTTCCCTCTGAATTTTTCTCCCCCAAAGCTAGTGGTGTAGGATGCTACTGTTTTTAAACTTTTATAATACAACCAATAGTGAAGGCAAGAAAGTGCCAACTCCTATCCTTGGAGACCATAAATGGAAGTAGCATCATCAACTACTCCAGGATGTAAGAATACTGCTCCTTATATCCTTCATCAAGTTACTTCATAAAAGATTCAGAATTAAAACTTAAATATTTATACAGTATAAGTGTGCTTCCCTTGTGGCTCAGCTGGTAAATTATCAACCTGCAATGCAGGAGATGTGGGTTCCATCCCTGGGTTGAGAAGATCTCCTGAAGAAGGGAAAGGCTACCCACTCCAGTATTCTGGCCTCCAGAATCCCATGAACTGTAGTGTTTGCATATGTGTATGTCTGGGTGTATGTGTCTGTATGCTTATTTTTTTTAATTCTAAAGTTTTGTTTCTTTAACAGAGATACACAAATCTAAGAAAACTCATCTTGCAAAGGCCTACTTTTTTAATGCAAGACTATTTAAGGCAGATATTGATTTGTTATTTTCTCTCACTGAAAGATAACATAACACTAATAACATTTTCCTAAACTAATTTGTTGCAGGATCTGGAATACAGAGTTGTGGTTATGGGAGAAATCCTGTTCTTATTCTTTCTACGATGTAACTTTATTTGAGAGAGAAGAATAAAATTGTCTTGATACTCGAACTTCAAATACTACTGGGAAAGTAGATGCCTCTCCCTTTAGGATCTGATGAAGTGGGTATTTTTGTCAAGAAGGTAGAATTCATAAAGTTTGATCTTTTGGGTAGAGAATGAAGCTTAGTTCTTCACAGAAGTCAAATATTGTGGAAAGGAGATATTCCTGTTTGTTTCTTTATCCAAAGCAAATGTTATAAAACATCTGTATGACTTAGAGAAAAATCTTTATCAATTTCAAATCTTAAATGCTATGATTGTATAATGACACAGAGTCTGAAAAGGGGGCTAAGAGCACTTTCTTTAGAGTCTGTGTGGCTAAAGCAAATCACTTACCCTCTCTGAATCTTTGTTTCCTCAACTAGAAAGAGTAGCTATGAAGATAAAGACTTGTACTGAGATTTGAAAACTTTATACCCCTTGTGATTTCTTACACTTACAAAACACGTTCTGAGTTTACTTTACCTGTGTATGCCTGCTGCTGCTGCTAAGTCGCTTCAGTCGCGTCCGACTCTGTGTGACCCCATAGATGGCAGCCCACCAGGCTCTGCCATCCCTGGGATTCCCCAGGCAAGAACACTGGAGTGGGTTGCCATTTCCTTCTCTGGTACATGAAACTGAAAAGTGAAAGTGAAGTCGCTCAATCATGTCCAACTCTGTGCAACCCCATGGACTTAGCCCACCAGGCTCCTCCATTCATGGGATTTTCCAGGCAAGAGTACTGGAGTGGGGTGCCATTGCCTTCTCCACTGCTTATGCCAATGTTCCCCAAAGTAACAGGCACCGTTACCCATGTAATGAAAGTATAGGAGTGTATCCACCTAGAAAAGCGGTGTTTGTTCCAGGGTCTCATCAAGAAGGGCACTCTCTTTAACAATGGAAAGCAAAAAAAAAAAAAAAATTTTATTTATANGGTACATGAAACTAAAAGTGAAAGTGAAGTCGCTCAATCATGTCCAACTCTGTGCAACCCCATGGACTTAGCCCACCAGGCTCCTCCATCCATGGGATTTTCCAGGCAAGAGTACTGGAGTGGGGTGCCATTGCCTTCTCCGCTGCTTATGCCAATGTTCCCCAAAGTAACAGGCACCCTTACCCATGTAATGAAAGTATAGGAGTGTGTCTACCAAGAAAAGCGGTGTTTGTTCCAGGGTCTCATCAAGAAGGGCACTCTCTTTAACAATGAAAAGCAAAAAAAAAAAAAAAATTATTTATAATTTAAAAAGCAAAGCAGTCAGGAGATTCCAGGTGTTTCTACAGTGGCTTTGGGAGAACTCTCAAGAATTTGGTGCACATTCGAGGCTATGAATAATAGTCAGGATTCAGATTGAAGAAAGAGCTGTGTTAGCCACTATATCAACTCTGTTCTTGCTGTCATAAGAACAGATTGCAGTAAACGGCTCAGAAAAGCACTGGGAGCAGCAAAAGGATGAGGTCACTAAATGTCGCCAGTCCCTGACGTGCTGTAGTCCACGGGGTCACAAAGAGTCTGATACAATTTAGCGACTGAACAACAATAACAATACAGCTGAGCATTCTGACCTTTTCATATCTAAATACTCTCACCAATTTCTTAAACTTTCACAATGACAGTTAACAGCCCAGTAACTTAAGCCTGATAATTTAGAGCTGCATTTGCCAGTTCTGCCTTGGATAGGGCACCGTTTTGCTAGCAATTTCCATCTACATAAGAAAGATCATCTGGTGTTCAGTTAAGCCAATGTAACAGATTTCAGGAGAAGAGAAATTTAAAACATTGGGCTCTGTGAAAATTGTTTGGTTCACTGGAGCATCTGATTGGAAATATTGAAACTGAATTGCAGATAATGAGTAATTAAATCAAGAAAATTGTCATCCAGTTTACAGACTGACTAAAAGCAAGTAAGTACATTTAAAATTCAGGATTACCTTTCTCCAGGCAAAGTTTTCAGAACAGTTGGCTTGTCTTGAAATGCATGTCTTTTTCTTCAGTCACTGAAAAATTAAATGAGTATAATCTCAAAAAAATAAAGAATAGGGTAACATATTGATTAGAGCTTTAATGACACTCTAGCCTCAGTCTACCTAGAACCATGTGTTGGNGAATTTAAAACATTGGGTTCTGTGAAAATCGTTTGGTTCACTGGAGCATCTGATTGGAAATATTGAAACTGAATTGCAGATAATGGGTAATTAAATCAAGAAAATTGTCATCCAGTTTACAGACTGACTAAAAGGAAGTAAGTACATTTAAAGTTCAGGATTACCTTTCTCCAGGCAAAGTTTTCAGAACAGTTGGCTTGTCTTGAAATGCATGTATTTTTCTTCAGTCACTGAAAAATTAAATGAGTATAATCTCAAAAAAATAAAGAATAGGGTAACATATTGATTAGAGCTTTAATGACACTCTAGCCTCAGTCTACCTAGAACCATGTGTTGGTTTTACCACTTAAGATTTTTGTGATTTGGGACAATTATATCACTTGTGACTCAGTGTCTTCACATGTAAAACCTATCTCTTAAGATTTTTTTAGTTAATAGAGGTTAATTTAAAAAAAAAAGGTACATATTAAGTACTGAATAACTATTAACTATTTCATACTATTAACCTGGGCTTCCCTGGTGGCTCAGAGGTTAAAGCATCTGCCTCCAATGCAAGAGACCTGGGTTCGATCCCTGGGTCAGGAAGTTCCCCTGGAGAAGGAAATGGCAACCCTCTCCAGTACTCTTGCCTGGAGAATTCCAAGGACAGAGGAGCCTGGTGGGGTACAGTTCATGGGGTCACAAAGAGTCAGACACGACTGAGTGACTTCACTTCACTTCACTATTAACCTAATATCATGAAGAAAAAATGATTAATTAGGCTGTTTAAATAGAACCAATCCAGACATCACTTTGAACTTTTTCTCTGCTGAGAAATTGATGTACACTCACCTTAAGATATTTATTTATTTTCCTTCAAAGACTGCATCTTGATATTGTTTGCAAATATTGAGATGGGGCTTAGAAATACACAACAACTGATTCCCAAAAGTCTACAAATCTCTCAAGATTTGACCCTATGTGCATTAGGCAATCGATGGAAAACAAAATAGAAATTACATCTCAAAAAGATTCCATCACCCAAGGGACTGATCTCTGTTAGTAAAACACAATAATAATACATACATTGTCTTCTGTAACACCATAGAATTTACAAACTGTTTCACCAAACATTCCTCTTAGCAAAAAATTTTTTGTCTGAATCTACTCTAGTTGTTATCAGACAGCCCCAAAGAGATGTGCTATCTGGGAAAGCTTTTGAATTTTTTCTACGTAATAGTCCATCTGTTTTCTGTCATAAGATTAATAAGGGAACATAGGGTGTCAAGTACAGTTGTTTCTGGAATAAATTTAATTCTTTTGTGAGGCATATGATTTCAATATTTTAATTACTTTGAGTCATGAGGTCAAAACTCAGCTTCCTAAACTGTGAAATAATGCTAGATAATTTACCTATTTCTGTAGCATAACAGCAAAAGTAAATTTCTGATGCTTCCAAATGGGGTGAAAGTCACTCAGTCATGTTTGACTCTATACAGACCATGCAATTCTCCAGGCTGGAATACTGGAGTGGGTAACCATTCTCTTCTCCAGGGCATCTTCCCAACCCAGGGATCGAACCCAAGTCTTCCACACTGCAGGTGGATTCTTTACCAGCTGAGCCACCAGGGAAGCCCTCCAAACAGGTTCAGTTCAGTTCAGTTCAGTTCAGTCGCTCAGTTGTGTCTGACTCTTTGTGACCCCATGAATTGCAGCATGTCAGGCCTCCCTGTCCATCACCAACTCCCAGAGTTCACTCAGACTCACGTCCATCAAGTCTGTGATGCCATCCAGCCATCTCATCCTCTGTCGTCCCCTTTCCCTCTTGCCCCCAATCCCTCCCAGCGTCAGTCTTTTCCAATGAGTCAACTCTTCGCATGAGGTGGCCAAAGTACTGGAGTTTCAGCTGTAGCATCATTCCTTCCAAACAACACCCAGGACTGATCTCCTTCAGAATGGACTGATTGGATCCCCTTGCAGTCCAAGGGACTCTCAAGAGTCTTCTCCAACACCTCAGTTCAAAAGCATCAATTCTTTGGCGCTCAGCTTTCTTCACAGTCCAATTCTCACATCCATACATGACTACTGGAAAAACCATAGCCTTGACAGGCTAGGTTGCCTTATTAGTAATTCTTTCTTGTACTATCATCTTTTGGTGAGCTCTTAGTGTTATTGTTAACAATTTAAGGGAATTATCCCTCTAGTTCTTCTCCATAAAAATGTTCACATAAATTAGAGATATCTATGTTTGAATTTATGTTAGAATTTATGTGTAAAACCACCACAGAATTTTTATGAGGACAAAATTTTAAGATTTTAAAATACATGTGAATCAGTTCTAATGAGGTGGATGAAACTGGAGCCTATTATACAGAGTAAAGTAAGCCAGAAAGAAAAACACCAATACAGTATACTAATGCATATATATGGAATTTAGAAAGATGGTAATGATAAATCTGTATGCAAGGCACCAAAAGAGACACAGATGTATAGAACAGTCTTTTGGACTCTGTGGGAGAGGGAGAGGGTGGGATGATTTGGGAGAATGGCATTGAAACATGTATAATATCATATATGAAATGAATCACCAGTCCAGGTTCGATGCAGGATAAAGGATGCTTGGGGCTGGTGCACTGGGATGACTCAGAGGGATGGTATGGGGAGGGAGGTGGGAGGGGGGTTCAGGATCGGGA
>SJYW01037999.1:27190-44395 GCA_006410735.1 Raphicerus campestris
TCTCAGGCTCCACCCTCTGCATAGTGCAAATCCTTGAGCAAATACAGATTTATGAAATCATTTACACAGTATGAAGATAATTTAACCCTGGTGTCTTTGGAAGCTCAATATTTCACTCAAAATTTCACATTAAAGATTGTACATTCTCCCAGGTAAAAATATTTTACTTCCCTTGTCTTTCTTCTAGTGTTTCTTTGATGTTTAGGTATAATTGCTAACATATAGCTAATGATATTTTTAAAATCTATAAAAACATGACATGCACATGCACATCTTCCCACACATACATGTTTTTAACATTATGGCATACGTGACCATACAATGCATATTTTTTATTTATAAAGCATATCATTTCTTTTTCCTTAGTACTCTTCTTCTTATATGATCTCCCATCTCCATCTCCACTGATATAAAAAGTAATTACAATTATAAAGACTTTACAATTGATTAAAAACTTCATATTTTGACCCTTTGCTTTTTTCAAATAGAATTTTACTAAAATATCTCCAAAAGTTTATGTTATGGATATATCCTAATACATCAAACCGCTCCCCATTGATAGAGATCCATAATTTCTATCCAACAGCAATGCTAAAATATTCAACATTGTACATACACTTGATATTCCAATACATTTATTTTAATGGGATAAATTCCAGACTATCTCCCATAGACCCCCTCTTCAAGTTCAGTTCATCAGCTAGAGTGGCTCACAGAACACAGGAAAAGTTTACTTAGAGTTACNTTTCTTTATGTACAACTTGGGGTATATAAGCTGCTTTTGAAAATAAAGTTGTGGGTCTGGCACCGATGCTTGGCTCCCCCGTGTCTTTCTTTTCTTATTCTCCCTTTTCAGGCTGAATTCCCATCTGGATTGTGGAGGCTCTCCAGGCCTATTAATTTTGCCTAGGCTTCTAAGATCTGAATGGGGAGGCACTTTGTGTCTCTGCTTCTTTGGGAGACCAGGAAGACACCTGTGGCCTACGTAGATGGTGTTCTTGCCTAGAGAATCTCAGGGACAAGGAAGCCTGATGGGTTGCCTTTTATGGGGTCACATAGAGTTAGACACAACTGAAGTGACTTAGCAGCAGCAGCAGGATACAGATGAATATCTGGATAGAAGAGATGAACAGGGCAAGGTCTGCAGAAAGAGTGTGGAGCTTCCTTGCCCTCCTCAGGTACAGCTCTCCCAGCATCTCCACACTTTCACCAAGAAGCTCTTGGAATCCCATCAATTTAAGGTTTTATGGAGGCTTCATTGCACAGGAATGATTGATTAAATCATTGGCCATTGGTGACTGAAACAAATCTTCAGCCCCTCTCTCCTCCATGGAATTCTAGAAGTTCTAGGAAGAGACTGGAAGCTCTAACCCCCTAAAAGCAAGGTTGGTTCTTCTGGCAACCAATCAGCATCCTTAGATGAGGCCCCAAAGTCACCACAATAACATTACCAAGTATACCTTTATCTTTGTCATCCCTTGAATTGCAAGGGTTTTAGGAGCTCTGTGCCACAAGTAGGGTGGGAGACCAAATATATTCAATATATTTTATATTATAAATTTGACAATAATAGATATTAATCTAATGTATGTCACCATCATTAAACTATATATTTTTCTTATCTACTATTAGTCTCCTGGTTTGCTTAAGGTATCTATTTCCAAACAAAAGGTTTTTAAACATCACATAAAATAAAATATGATTATTTTTATATTCATAATACATGCATAATTACACTATATATCAAAGCTCTTATACAACCACTTAAATTTGGGAAAATGTTATTTCTATTTTTATTACTACAAAGTAAGTCCTCCTGACAAAATCCTTGATTTATCCATTGCCTCGTACAGTCTATTCCCAACACATCAGACTTCATGTGGTCAGAACCAAGAATTCTGTTTCAAATCCAAGAAAATAATCTATGAGAATTAAGTAACTTCCCTTGTCACAAAGTAAAAGCCATAAATGTAAAAGAGTGAGAGCGTTATCCTCTTAGAGGAAACTTTCTGATTGATATGTTTTGAGCCCACTCATGTTTTGGAACCTTCTCTGATCCCTCTTCAACAGATCCCCTGGGATCACTTGAGTCTCAGAACTACATTAAATGAGAAAGACTAGGCATATATTAGGTTCCCCAATTTTCATCTCAAAACAAGGAATGAGTATTGTAAATTGAATTGGGTATGCAAGTTGAATTCAGAAACTCACACTTCTTAGTTCAGAAAACCACAGAGCTGGTTCCTTTATCATTGACTGCCGCTCTGTTTGTATTGGAAATGTAATTTCAGATTCCTGAGGCTTGATTTCCTTGATTCTAAGAGGAGACAACCTAGAAATATGCTTAGGAAATGTTTATGATCTAGTGTAATTTCTGATTACATTGTCCTTTCAAGCAGTAGAAAAAGTCAAAGCCTTTAATTATCACACTTGCTAGTAATTAGACACAGAAAGATTTAATGTGAGTATAATGATGTAATGCTGTTGGTTAAAAACTGAGTAGAAGCTTTCTAAGTCTCTTCCCTGAAGTGTAGATCATATATATGTGTGTGTGTGTGTGTGTGTGTGTGTGTAATAAGGAAATTAAGATCCCTTTGTGTTATCTGTCTTTAATTCTTATGGACCTACTGTTTTAATCATTTTTGCTTTACTCTGGGGCCNTATTATTGTGTGTGTGTGTGTGTGTGTGTGTGTGTGTGTGTAATAAGGAAATTAAGATCCCTTTGTGTTATCTGTCTTTAATTCTTATGGACCTACTGTTTTAATCATTTTTGCTTTACTCTGGGGCCTGTGTCTCCCTCAAGTAGATCCAAAGTGAATTCCCATCTCTTCATTATCTTTACCTCTGAAGGGAAATCTAGGACACTGCTTCATTCCCTCTCTATGCTCATTTCTTAAATGGACATATTTCTGTAAGAGTCTTAATTCCAAGTCTCTTTATTTCTTTATCTGAAAATTTTTAAATGTTGTAATTTTTAAGTTTTGCAACAATATGTTCCATATTATACACGTAAGCATCCTAACTTGATTCCCTTCCTTTTAGTGAGGTCCAAACACTGACTGCAACCATGAAATTAAAAGACACTTACTCCTTGGAAGGAAAGTTATGACCAACCTAGATATCATATTAAAAACCAGAGACATTACTTTGCCAACAAAGGTCCGTCTTGTCAAGGCTATGGTTTTTCCAGTGGTCATGCATGGATGTGAGAGTTGGACTGTGAAAAAAGCTGAGTGCTGAAGAATTGGTGCTTTTGAACTGTGGTGTTGAAGAAGCCTCTTGAGAGTCCCTTGGACTGCAAGGAAATTCAACCAGTCCATTCTGAAGGAGATCAGTCCTGGGTGTTTTTTGGAAGGACTGATGCTAAAGCTGAAACTCCAATACTTTGACCACCTCATGTGAAGAGTTGACTCATTGGAAAAGACTCTGATGCTGGGAAGGATTGGGGGCAGGAGAAGAAGGGGATGACAGAGGATGAGATGGCTGGATGGCATCACTGACTCGAGGGACAGGATTTTGAGGGAAATCCAAGAGTTGGTGATGGACAGGGATGCCTGGCAGGCTGCAATTCATGGGGCCGCAAAGAGACTAACATGACTGAGCAATTGAACTGAAGTGAACTGAACTGAAATGAAACAGACACTTGGCGGCAGATGGTAAAGAATCTGCCTGCAATGCAGGAGATGTAGATTCGATTCTTGAATTGAGAAGATCTCCGGAAGAGGGCATGGTAACCCACTCCAGTATTCTTGCCTGGAGAATACCATGGACAGAGGAGCCTGGCAAGGTATAGTCCATGGGATCAGAAAGAGTCAGACATGACTAAGTGACTAACATGAAGAAACACACAGAGCTTGAGTTGATAAATAAAGTGAGAACTAGGTTATTTCTTCTAAAACTTTGCCAAACAATGTTTACAATGGTATGCCAATTTTAAAATTACTTTTTCCTTAAATAATCTGAAAGAATGAAACCTAATTTTAAAGAAACTTATTGTTTCTAAAAATGAAATGCTCGATTTTTATTTTGAGGCTTCTCAAATGAAAGATTTTTGACCAACTTTTAACACAATTTTGGCACCTCAAAAAGTGATAAAATATATAACGGAATAGATGGGCCTCTGCAATGCCTGCAAACATTACCAAATTGTGTAATTATTATCTGCTTATTCGGATATACTTTAGAGGCCGAAGTATACTAAGATTAGTGGACTTAAAATCAGAAAGCTAAATTTGATCTAGACTTTTTCATTGAAAAGATATATAACTGCAAATAGGGCCATAATGACATTAAACTTTATTCTCCCAAACAGGCAATAAATATATATTGACAATCCATTATATGCAGGACTGGGTGTGCAAAGGTAAGAAAACCCTTTTCTAAATGAGGCATAGTAGCAGGAAACTTTAACATATCTCTGAAAATAACTGATAAATCAATCAAGGAATAGAACTGTTATATCTTCCTGATGAACTAGACCTTTAATCAATATGAAATTATTTTATCTCTAGTAATGCTTCTTTTTGCATAATAACAAATTATTATTAAATAATAAATTCTCTGATGTTGATATAACCAAACTGTGTGTGGGTTAGAATTTTACTACTGTCCTTTTCCATTCCTTTATTTTCAACTTTGCTGTGCCGTATGTTTTAATTGCGTTTTTTTTTTTAAATAACATAATGCAGGATTTTGTATATTAAATAAAATTTGTTCTGTGACTCTTAAAAAATAATAAATGAAGCATAATGTGAAAGTGTTTACAGATGAAAAATGGGATATATTAAACATTCATTATAGAATCTTCTATCTCAGGCATTAAAGGAGAAATAAAGTGAAGGCTAGAAAGACCGGAAAATCAAACATTGTCTGATTCATGCTTCCAATGGCAAGAGGCAGATAAGACATCTCCAATGACATTGCAGTCTAATGTTCCCTGATTTCATCATCTATAGAACAGTCTTCTATTTCCAGACAGAAAAACATTCAAAATGATAAAGAAAAAAAAAACAGAGATAATACTTTTCTTCTTACTAGTATTAATAAGTGGGAAAACAGGAAAGGGAATTGTGCAAACAGTGAGGAAAGAGAAGACCTACTCTCCAAAAACTGAAAATAAGAAAAGATTCAAATTTTCTTCAATATGGTGGGAAAGAAAAAAGATTGTCAATAAAATTATTTTAAACACAGAAAAGTTTCTGCCCTGTGACTAATTGCACAGAGCAATAGTTTCTAATTAAATTTGTCTTCTACTCACAGCTTTTCTCAGAGCAGTTTTCACATCTTTATTTCTCAAGCTGTAGATTAAAGGATTCATCATGGCAACCACATTGGTGTAGAAGAGAGAAGAGATCTTTCTCTCATTCATAGACCCAGCAGAAGATGGTTTGAGATACATAAATATACATGATCCAAAGAACAGAGAAACAGCAATGATGTGGGAACTGCAGGTATTGAAGACTTTGGACCTGCCCTGTGTGGAGTGTATGTGGAGGATGTTGGTGAGGATGAGGCCATAAGAGACAATGATGGTGAGATTAGGTACAATGATGTTAATACCTGCCACAATGAAAAGTTCTAGCTCGTTGATATAGGTACTTGTGCAGGAGAGCTGGAACAGAGGAAGGATGTCACAGAAATAATGGTTGATGGTGTTTGCATCACAGAAGGTCAGTCTCAGCATGCATCCAGTGTGAGCCATGGCACAAGAAAATGCCACCAAGTAGGAACCAAGTATAAGGCTGGAACACACTTTAGGAGACATAACAACATTATACAAAAGTGGGTTGCAGATGGCCACATAGCGATCATAGGCCATTGATGTCAGCACATAGATTTCAGAAATACAGAAAAAACAGAAAAAGTAAAGCTGAGTCATGCACCCCAAGTAAGAAATAATATTCTTCTCTGATGTGAAATTAATCAGCATTTTGGGTGTAAACACAGAAGAATAACAGAGATCTATGAAGGACAAGTTAAACAGGAAAAAGTACATGGGGGTGTGTAGGTGTGAGTTTACCCCAATTAGAATTATCAATCCCAAATTCCCCATCAGAGTGACCAGATACATTACTAGAAACAGGAGAAACAGGGGGAATTGGAGATCTGGTTGATCTGTTAATCCCAACAGAATGAATTCAGTCACAAAAGAGTCATTTCCAGGAGCCATTCTTCTCTAAAGGAATCTGTGGACTCAGGAGAAAATAGTAACATTAGAAAACACCTCAGTTTTTGCCATAATATTTCATCCTACAATAGAGTGTATACACTGGCAATGCGTGAGCTTAGACCTTACCTAGACATGTGGAATTTACCTTTACCATTATCCTGATATAGAGTGAAATGGACTTTCACTTTATCAGAGCTTTTATAAGCTAATATAGCAAAGACATCACAAACTTAGCCTATAGTGGGAAGACCACAGGCAATGATGATGNAAGAATTGGTGCTTTTGAACTGTGGTGTTGAAGAAGCCTCTTGAGAGTCCCTTGGACTGCAAGGAAATTCAACCAGTCCATTCTGAAGGAGATCAGTCCTGGGTGTTTTTTGGAAGGACTGATGCTAAAGCTGAAACTCCAATACTTTGACCACCTCATGTGAAGAGTTGACTCATTGGAAAAGACTCTGATGCTGGGAAGGATTGGGGGCAGGAGAAGAAGGGGATGACAGAGGATGAGATGGCTGGATGGCATCACTGACTCGAGGGACAGGATTTTGAGGGAAATCCAAGAGTTGGTGATGGACAGGGATGCCTGGCAGGCTGCAATTCATGGGGCCGCAAAGAGACTAACATGACTGAGCAATTGAACTGAAGTGAACTGAACTGAAATGAAACAGACACTTGGCGGCAGATGGTAAAGAATCTGCCTGCAATGCAGGAGATGTAGATTCGATTCTTGAATTGAGAAGATCTCCGGAAGAGGGCATGGTAACCCACTCCAGTATTCTTGCCTGGAGAATACCATGGACAGAGGAGCCTGGCAAGGTATAGTCCATGGGATCAGAAAGAGTCAGACATGACTAAGTGACTAACATGAAGAAACACACAGAGCTTGAGTTGATAAATAAAGTGAGAACTAGGTTATTTCTTCTAAAACTTTGCCAAACAATGTTTACAATGGTATGCCAATTTTAAAATTACTTTTTCCTTAAATAATCTGAAAGAATGAAACCTAATTTTAAAGAAACTTATTGTTTCTAAAAATGAAATGCTCGATTTTTATTTTGAGGCTTCTCAAATGAAAGATTTTTGACCAACTTTTAACACAATTTTGGCACCTCAAAAAGTGATAAAATATATAACGGAATAGATGGGCCTCTGCAATGCCTGCAAACATTACCAAATTGTGTAATTATTATCTGCTTATTCGGATATACTTTAGAGGCCGAAGTATACTAAGATTAGTGGACTTAAAATCAGAAAGCTAAATTTGATCTAGACTTTTTCATTGAAAAGATATATAACTGCAAATAGGGCCATAATGACATTAAACTTTATTCTCCCAAACAGGCAATAAATATATATTGACAATCCATTATATGCAGGACTGGGTGTGCAAAGGTAAGAAAACCCTTTTCTAAATGAGGCATAGTAGCAGGAAACTTTAACATATCTCTGAAAATAACTGATAAATCAATCAAGGAATAGAACTGTTATATCTTCCTGATGAACTAGACCTTTAATCAATATGAAATTATTTTATCTCTAGTAATGCTTCTTTTTGCATAATAACAAATTATTATTAAATAATAAATTCTCTGATGTTGATATAACCAAACTGTGTGTGGGTTAGAATTTTACTACTGTCCTTTTCCATTCCTTTATTTTCAACTTTGCTGTGCCGTATGTTTTAATTGCGTTTTTTTTTTTTAATAACATAATGCAGGATTTTGTATATTAAATAAAATTTGTTCTGTGACTCTTAAAAAATAATAAATGAAGCATAATGTGAAAGTGTTTACAGATGAAAAATGGGATATATTAAACATTCATTATAGAATCTTCTATCTCAGGCATTAAAGGAGAAATAAAGTGAAGGCTAGAAAGACCGGAAAATCAAACATTGTCTGATTCATGCTTCCAATGGCAAGAGGCAGATAAGACATCTCCAATGACATTGCAGTCTAATGTTCCCTGATTTCATCATCTATAGAACAGTCTTCTATTTCCAGACAGAAAAACATTCAAAATGATAAAGAAAAAAAAAACAGAGATAATACTTTTCTTCTTACTAGTATTAATAAGTGGGAAAACAGGAAAGGGAATTGTGCAAACAGTGAGGAAAGAGAAGACCTACTCTCCAAAAACTGAAAATAAGAAAAGATTCAAATTTTCTTCAATATGGTGGGAAAGAAAAAAGATTGTCAATAAAATTATTTTAAACACAGAAAAGTTTCTGCCCTGTGACTAATTGCACAGAGCAATAGTTTCTAATTAAATTTGTCTTCTACTCACAGCTTTTCTCAGAGCAGTTTTCACATCTTTATTTCTCAAGCTGTAGATTAAAGGATTCATCATGGCAACCACATTGGTGTAGAAGAGAGAAGAGATCTTTCTCTGATTCATAGACCCAGCAGAAGATGGTTTGAGATACATAAATATACATGATCCAAAGAACAGAGAAACAGCAGTGATGTGGGAACTGCAGGTATTGAAGGCTTTGGACCTGCCCTGTGTGGAGTGTATGTGGAGGATGTTGGTGAGGATGAGGCCATAAGAGACAATGATGGTGAGATTAGGTACAATGATGTTAATACCTGCCACAATGAAAAGTTCTAGCTCGTTGATATAGGTACTTGTGCAGGAGAGCTGGAACAGAGGAAGGATGTCACAGAAATAATGGTTGATGGTGTTTGCATCACAGAAGGTCAGTCTCAGCATGCATCCAGTGTGAGCCATGGCACAAGAAAATGCCACCAAGTAGGAACCAAGTATAAGGCTGGAACACACTTTAGGAGACATAACAACATTATACAAAAGTGGGTTGCAGATGGCCACATAGCGATCATAGGCCATTGATGTCAGCACATAGATTTCAGAAATACAGAAAAAACAGAAAAAGTAAAGCTGAGTCATGCACCCCAAGTAAGAAATAATATTCTTCTCTGATGTGAAATTAATCAGCATTTTGGGTGTAAACACAGAAGAATAACAGAGATCTATGAAGGACAAGTTAAACAGGAAAAAGTACATGGGGGTGTGTAGGTGTGAGTTTACCCCAATTAGAATTATCAATCCCAAATTCCCCATCAGAGTGACCAGATACATTACTAGAAACAGGAGAAACAGGGTGAATTGGAGATCTGGTTGATCTGTTAATCCCAACAGAATGAATTCAGTCACAAAAGAGTCATTTCCAGGAGCCATTCTTCTCTAAAGGAATCTGTGGACTCAGGAGAAAATAGTAACATTAGAAAACACCTCAGTTTTTGCCATAATATTTCATCCTACAATAGAGTGTATACACTGGCAATGCGTGAGCTTAGACCTTACCTAGACATGTGGAATTTACCTTTACCATTATCCTGATATAGAGTGAAATGGACTTTCACTTTATCAGAGCTTTTATAAGCTAATATAGCAAAGACATCACAAATTTAGCCTATAGTGGGAAGACCACAGGCAATGATGATGCTGGAAAAACTAAGGGAGAAGAACTATTGACCAGGATGTTTCCTCATTCACCTGAACTCTTCCCTCACCAGGAAAATCAGAGGCAGTGCTCCTAGCAAGCTGGCACTAGCTTCTAATGCAGATTAGTCTTCACTGGTAGGAACCAAGAACACTGTTTCTAATACAAAATGAAGGCACCAGAATCCTCATGTGGTTATTTCCCCTGCCAGTGAGTAAAAGCTACAAAGGTAGAAGACTGAGAGTTCCACCTACTTAGAGGAGACTTCCTGATTGATATACTCTTTGAGCCCCTGAATGACTCTGAATATTCTCTGACCAATCCCCTGAAGAGATTTTCCCACAAGCTTCACTTGAGTCTCAGAACTACACAAAATGGGAAAGAATGGACATATTTAGGTCCCTGGATTTTCATCTCAAAACAAGGATTATATGTGGTAAATTAATTCAGAAACTTACCCTCCTTAGTTCAGAAAATTCAGGACTGGCTCTCTTACCAGTGATCTCTGCCCAGTTGATCCTGGAAATGCATTTTCAGATTCTTGAGGCTTAATTCCTTTGATTCTAAGGGAGACAGCCTGACTTAAATCGACATATTCCATGGAAATTTTTCTTAACTAATATAATATCTGATAATTACTTTCAGTCCTTTCGAGCAGCAGGGGAAAAAAAAAAAAAGGTTTTTATTATTATACTTGCTACCTGATTAGACACAGAAGATTTAATGTGTGTGTAATGATGTGATGTATTTGGTTAAAAATAGGCTAGAAGCTTGTTCAGTCTTTTCCCCAGGGTGTAGATTATATGTATACATGGGAATAAGGCAATTATATATCTTGGATCGTGACCTGTCTTTTGTTTCTTGGGGGCTCACTGCTTTAGTCCTTTTCATTTTAGGTATTGTACATCCCTCAGTGTATCTGAGGGAGAAGGCAATGGCACCCCACTCCAGTACTCTTGCCTGGAAAATCCCATGGATGGAGGAGCCTGGCAGGCTGCAGTCCATGGGGTTGCTAACAGTCAGACATGACTGAGCGACTTCACTTTCACTTTTCACTTTCCTGCATTGGAGAAGGAAATGCAGCCCACTCCAGTGTTCTTGCCTAGAGAATCACAGGGGTCGGGGAGCCTGGTGGGCTGCCGTCTATGGGGTCGCACAGAGTCGGACACGACTGAAGCGATTTAGCAGTAGCAGCAGTATATCTGAAGTAAATTCTCATCTCCTCATCACTTTCACCTCTAAGGAAAAACTACTTAATTATTTCATTCCCTCTTTATTCCCATTTCCGCAATGTACATATTCTCTGTAAGGCTCCTATTTCCAGATTTCCTTATTTCTTTATCTGAAAATTTTCAAGTGTTGCAGCAACTCATTTCAGTTCTCTCTCTAGAATATCTCTGAAATAATTTGCAACATTGTCTACTCCTTCTATGGGGCTTCCCCAGTGGCTCAGTGGGAAAGAAACTGCCTGCCAAGCCAAGAGACACAGGTTTGATCCCTGGGCCAGGAAGATCTCCTGGAGAAGGAAATGGCAATCTCTTCCAGTATTCTTACCTCAAAATCCCATGAACAGAGGAACCTGGTGGCTTATAGTCCATGGTATCACAAAAAGTCGGACACAACTTAGCAATTCAACAATATATTCCTTCTATAGTTTATATCTTTAAAAAACTTACTTGAAATGTCTACCTGATTTTCCCACTGGATCATTTTCTATAATATTTCAATAACTGAGATTATCAAATTCTCATCACAGAAAAGAATAGGGGCTATGGAGTTAGAGAGAGTGTTTTGAACCTTAAATTCCTACTTACAAACTATAATTCTTTGGGCAAGTGACTTCTCTTTCTGTTCCACCCTGTAAAATAGTGGTGGTAGAGAGTTTCTGTTTTATTGGACTTCTGTGTTGATTTAATGGAAAAAGCCTAAGTGAACTGGTTAAGAAAGTACCTGGAATATGGTAAATAGTCAGTAAATGTCAGCTGTCATTATCCATGCTCATAAATTCCACTAGGATCTCCACCATAACACTCATCAGAACTTTTTGCCACTTGAATACCTGTGTTCATTTAGAAACTGTAAATTCTATAAAGAAAAATATTTCTTCTATTTTGTTTACTATATGGTTCCCAGATCTAAGACAATGCAATGTACATAGAAGAAACTCAATAAATATTTCTGAAAATCATATTATTTTTCTCTAAGATCCATCAGAACATATTCAACATTTCTCTTACACCAAATCACAACATGTACAACCACAATGACCTCCACCCATGTCCTTTAGCCACCACACAACTTCTGGCTTTTGATGCTTAAACTGAATTACTATAATAGTGAACTTCAATGGCTTCTAATGATTATTTTAGCATTTTCCAACATATTCACTCTTATTTAGCCATAAGCATTGTCATTAAACTCACTCTTATTTAGCTATATACACCAAAGTCTGAAATCATTGCTCTATCTCTCTCTAGTTCAAGTACCTTCAATGATTTGTCATTCAGTTCAGTTCAGTTCAGTTCAGTCGCTCAGTCGTGTCTGACTCTTTGCGACCCCATGAATTGTGGCACACCAGACCTCCCTGTCCATCACCAACTTACCCACTTGAAAATTGAAGCAATGTAATAAAAATATACTTCTCAAAATTATGATTAAATATTGGTTAAAACTAAATAAGAAATTGAATCAGAATTATCCTTGACGAGTAGCTGTGAAAAGACCAATTTGATTTATGAAGTCTTTTGCACAAATTAACTATTGTACAAAATTTAACCTTCTCAAAACCATATCAAAGAAAATGAGGGAATGTTTACTTTTCTGAGACAATGCAATTACTTTGGGGAGTTCAATCTAGTTTATTCTTTTAATAAGTTTATTTATTTTAATTTATATGTGTGTATATGTGAAAAATAAACATTTATAAGTCTATATTTATACACAAATTGCTTACATTTACTGGAAGGAGGGGAAAGATTATCATTTGACAATATAAGAGGCTTATCTTATTAGTAGGAAAGCATCAAACTCTCAAAAAACATAGTTCCCCACACACAAAACAGTCACTTGTGCTACCAAAATTAAGTGATTTCTTTTTTCATAACAGGTCCAAAGAGAGAGATGGAAAAGACTAATAGGAACTGAATTTCTAATGAATAAAAATTAAGAGTACGGCATCTAAAATTTGGGGGTTTTCTAAAATTTCTCATAGCTCCCTACTTCTTGTTTAGAATCTCTCTAGTATATTTTATAATATTGAAATTGACTAGTCAACTAAATTAGGTAAGAGAAAATATGATACATGATATAACATTTTGAAAAAGAATCCAGTGTAAAGAGAAAATTACTAATTATATGAACAGAGGCTAGAAATACCACAGGAAACTTCACAAATGCTTATGATATTAATTTTAAATAAGAGACACTAGACTCTCTTCATGGAAATACTTGTACTAGTCCTGACTCTCCATCTCAAAGAAAGTGTGATTATACACAATAAAGATTCCAGTGGAAGTTATGATGTATTATGAGCTGACTAAGTGGACTGTGCTTCTGAGACACTAAGTAAAGATAATGAAGCAGAAAGACCTGTCAATCCATGTGATCAGTGCTCAGTTTTCATGTCCTCTTCAGAACCAAGTGGCCATATATGAGGGCCCTTTCATTTCCTCAAAAAATTCCATAGCCAGAAGTTTCTGAACAAATGAAAGAATGAAAAATCACATGCAGAAATGTGTCTTAACAAATCCTGCAGTGTAACAGTACATGCATTATTTGAAAAGAAGTGCAGTAATCTGGGGTTCACTCTATTTAGGGTATCAACTATCCTACCAATGAGCCACTTACAGGAAAAATATCTTTCCTCTGAGATTCATTAGATAATAAATTCTCCAGTCTACAGCATAATAGATGATAGATGAAGAAAAAGAACATTGGTTCTAAAGATCTTCTTTTCCTAAAGGGGAAAAGAAAGCCTTCTTACAAACATCATCTGTCCTAAAATAATATTCTTCTGAAAAATCAATCTCTGATAACTCTCCCTGTGAATTAAAGAAGAATATTATTTGTCTCTGAGTAGGTCCTTGTCAGAGAACGGGGATTTTATCATTTGGAAATGTTTTGGAAATATTTTAAAATGTTTTCAAGATAATCTAAGTAGCCAGCTCCCATTGGTGGGAAATTTTGACTTGGATAAGATTTGAATTAATTTTAAAAGTTGCTTCAGCAAATTTCCCAAACTAGGGCTCTTAAGAAAAATTTCAAAAATCAGATTAAGATACTTGAAATATATGGCTAACATTTTTTAATATAAATTTATTTAAGTTGGAGGTTAATTACTTTACAATATTGTATTGGTTTTTCCATACATCAGCATGAATCTGCCACAGGTATACATACACGTGTTCTCCATCCTGAACCCCCCTCTCCCTCCTCCCTCCCCATACCATCCCTCTGAGTCGTCTCAGTGCACCAGCCCCAAGCATCCAGTATCATGCATCGAAGCTGGACTGGCGATTCATTTCATATATGATATTATACATGTTTCAGTGCCATTCTCCCAAATCATGAGCCTATTATACAGAGTGAAGTAAACCAGAAAGAAAAATACCAATACAGTATACTAATGCATATATATGGAACTTAGAAAGATGGTAATGATAACTCTGTATGCAAGACGGCACTGAATTTCTGATGAATGAAAATTAAAATCATGCCATGTGAAATTTTAAATGTAAGCTTCTTTGAAACATCTTCTTAGTTCTCTATGTCTTGTTTAGAATCTTCCTTGTATATAATTATATAATTATATATTGTATAATATTTGAAATCACTAGCTAGCTAAATTAGGAAAGTTATGATGCAACATTTTGGGAAAGAATCCAATGTCACACCAGTTTAGAAAAAGTTCTGTCCTGGTTGATGGGCACAGGAGAAACCAAGGGCTTCCAAGGTTGACTCTAAGATTGAACACCTTCAGCATAACCGTAACTTTCCTCAAAACCTGTCAGTGCCAGTCACATAACTCAAGAAAGGAAGAACTACAAAGAGATAAAACCAGTTAGTCCTAAAGGAACTCAGTCTTGAATATTCATTGGGAAGACTGATGTTGAAACTGAAGCTCCAGTACTTTGGCCACCTGATGCAAAGAATGGAGTCATCAGAAAGGATGCTAATGCTGGGAAAGACTGAAGGCAGGAGCAGAAGGGAATGACAGAGGATGTGATGGTTGGATGGCATCACTGAATCAATGCACATGAGTTTGAACATGCTCCAGGAGTTGGTGATGAACAGGGAAGCCTAGAGTGCTGCAGCCCATGGGGTCACAAAGAGTCAGACACAACTGAGCAACTGAATTGACCATTTAAAATACTCTGGCTTGATTCCCCCTCCACTCAAAAGAAGTCCAAACACAGAGATGAACAGTTCCATTGCAAACTAAAACAATTCCATTGCTAACTGATTAATTTGCTGAACAATCAGCAAAGTTGCCTCCTTTACAATGTTACTACAGGTAATTATTACAAATTGTATTTTGTTACTTATAATTCTTTTAAATTAACCAAAGATATAAATTACTCATTTTTAAGAGTAATTCTTTTATGTAAATGAACAGATTTCATTCTAATTTTGAGGGTCATGAAATGAAAGATTAGTGCCAGGCTTAAGTCACTCCTAGGGATACTCAAATTGTTATAAAATACATAACAGAACATTCAGCTCTATTCTATAGGTTTCTAAATGACCCAGTTAATTTCACTTGTTTAGATGCATTTCTTCTGATTCAAAAAAAAAAAAAGTTTATAGAGGAAAACGTGAGTTTAAACAAAAGAAAAAAATTCTAACCAAGATCAACAATATTATGTAAATAGAACTTGTTAAGGAAAAATCCATCATGTTCATACTGCAATCGGGAGGTGAAATATGAGTGGTGATCTAAAAATAACACCCAAAGTTTAAGTTATGCTGAACATCTCAAATAAAAATATGTCAAAAATCAGCTTTGCCAAATTTCGAAATACATAAATACTGATTGGAGATTATGACATGTTAACTAATGAATATTATTCAACATATCTTAGAAAATGATTACAATGTCACTGATACAGCATACTGAGGATTTCTTAAGTAGCACATTTTTGCTTTCAAAAAATAGTCCAACATTCATGTCATAACTTGCTTTATTCTCCAAATATTGCTTTCACATTGTCATTATTCTTCCAGCTGCAATTTGATGTTTCTGTACCTAAAACTCCATATGAATGTAGCACACAGAAGCCAACAAAACTAGAAATAATCTACTTCTTCAAAAGTCATCTAGTCCTGCTGGTTTAAAATTTTAAGTCATAAATAACTTAAGCTTTCATCTTATGTAGAGAAATTATGTGATCTCAGTATTATCTAGGGTCTTGCACTCACTCTAGGAGTGAGTCCATAGTAAAGGTTTTCTACTAAAATAGAATAACATAATCAAGAGTGTACAGAGTATACTGAAGAATAATATACTTGACTTGAAGTCAAAATGATAAGAATTTAGTCTACAGTTTTTCTTTCTAAAGCTGTGTGACTTTAAGTAAATCATTATCCACTCTTGGCTTCAACTTTCCCACCCATGCAAAACGTGTATTTTGATGACTGGTTATGTGTCAGTTTTACTTGCTGCTGCTGCTGTCACTTCAGTTGTGTCCGACTCTGTGCCACCCCGTAGACGGCAGCCCACCAGGCTCCACTGCCCCTGGGATTCTCCAGGCAAGAACACTGGAATGGGTTGCCATTTCCTTCTCCAATGCATGAAAGTGGAAAGTGAAAAGTGAAAGTCGCCGATTTTCATCCCCGACTCTCAGTGATCCCATGGACTGCAGCCTACCAGGCTACTCCATCCATGGGATTTTCCAGACAAGAGTACTTGAGTGGGTTGACATTGCCTTCTCTGTCACTTACAAAGGTGAAAAATAAAACTCTTTGCTAAAAGAAGCTTACCACTAAAGGTTTACATATGGGAAAGGGATTATCCTTGCTATTCTTAGAACCATCAATCTCTGGAATCTCAAGAAGGTATATTATTGCCAAGTGAAATATGGAAAGATAAGAGTAGAAACAGAGTATCATTTATCCTTCTTATTTCAAGTTGATAGATTAAAAATAACCCATGTGATATGTTTCAGACTAATGTTATATAATTCATTATTGGAGGTCATTCATCTTTTCCCAGTGGAAAAATAATTTCAAAATGAAAATGAAAAAAGATAATATATTCACTATTTAATGTTATTATTATGCCAGAAAAAGAGATAATATATATTTTGAAAACACTAAGAAAAATATATAAAAATGGAAATAAAATAAAATTTCTTTAAGACACTAGGTTAAAAAAAGGTAATAAAAAATATGGTAAGAAGGTTGCCATTAAAATTAAAAACTGAACATCTCATGGTACAAGTTACTTGTACACACAGACAGTTCAAATTAAAACTGTCTCCTACTCAGAGTTTTTCTCAGAGCAAGTTTAACATCTTTGTTCCTCAAGCTGTAGATTAATGGGTTCATCATAGGAATCATATTGGTGTAAAAGAC
>SJYW01038019.1:21475-52552 GCA_006410735.1 Raphicerus campestris
AGAGGAATCCAAATTGGAAAAGAAGAAGTAAAACTTTCACTGTTTGCAGATGACATGCTCCTCTACATAGAAAATCCTAAAGACTCGACCAGAAAACTACTAGAGCTAATCAATGAATATAGTAAAGTTGCAGGATATAAAATCAACACTCAGAAATCCCTTGCATTCCTATACACTAATAATGAGAAAGTAGAAAAAGAAATTAAGGAAACAATTCCATTCACCATTGCAACAAAAAGAATAAAATACTTAGGAGTATACCTACCTAAAGAAACTAAAGACCTATATATCGAAAACTATAAAACACTGATGAAAGAAATCAAAGAGGACACTAATTGATGGAGAAATATTCCATGTTCATGGATCGGAAGAGCCAATATAGTGAAAATGAGTATACTACTCAAAGCAATCTATAGATTCAATGCAATCCCCATCAAGCTACCAATAGTATTTTTCACAGAACGAGAATAAATAATCTCAAGATTTGTATGGAAACACAAAAAACCGCGAATAGCAAAAGCAATCTTGAGAAAGAACAATGGAACTGGAGGAATCAACTTGCATGACTTCAGGCTCTACTACAAAGCCACAGTCATTAAGACAGTATGGTACTGGCANCAGGCGATGAGGTGCTTGGTGAGCACATTGCCCCAGGTGGTCTGTGCATCTTAATTACCTCCCCAGTCCCAGCCACTCAATTTCCCAGTGTGCCACAAGAGCGCCATATCATATGTACTTTGTGTCTCCTCTAGGGAGTTGATCTCAGGCTGCAACCCTCCTGGCAGATGTCAACTCTCCAGAATCCCAAGAAGACTTGGTTAGCAACTGGAAGCCTGCTCACAGTTTGGTGGGGGATACCATCTCTGGGGCCGAGATTGCCCCTTGCTTCCCAACTCTGCCTGTCACCCATCTGCCTCTCTGCCTTCTATGGTGGGAGGGGCCTGTCCACAGCTGGCCAGCTCTCCTTTGGTACTCGCTCAATTCTTTGTTCTCTGAGCAGGCCAGACTGTGCCTTAGGTTAGAGCTTTTCATAGGAAAGTTCTCTCTCTCTCTCTCCTTTACTTTTCTCTCTCTGGCTATCCCACAGTTTGGGTTGCTATCTCACCTTAACTCCCACAGATTGTCCTCAGGGCATTTACCCTAAGCAATGCAGTGGGTGCCTCTCTGTTCAGTCCCTGCTTGCTGGTGGTGGGCATGAGCGTCTGGGCTATTTCTACATTGGGAGTAATGGTTAGGTGCATATTCTGTGTTTGTTTGTTTGTTTGTTTGTTTGTTTTTCCTCCTGGTTATGTTGCCCTCTGAGATTCTAAAACTCCCTCACAGACCCGCTGGTGAGAGGGTTTCCCACTGTTTGGAAACTTCTCCTCCTTCACAACTCCCTCCAGGGATGACTCTCCATCACTAACTCTTTTGTCTCTCTTTTTGTCTTTTATATTTTGCTCTACCTTCTTTCGAAGAGAATGGACTGCCTTTCTGGGTGCCTGGTGTCCTCCACCAGCATTCAGAAGTTGTTTTGTGGAAGCTGTTCAGCATTTAAATGATCTTTTGATGAATTTGTGGGGGAGAAAGTGGTCTCCCTGTCCTATTCCTTTGCCATCTTAGGACCACCTCTCTTTGTCTTTTCTAACTGTCATAAGCCACCCACATTCCTTGGCTTATAGCCCCCTTCTCATACTTTCAAAGCCAACAGCATTGTATGTCTGTGCATCTTTCATCTGAAATTACATTTAATTCTAATTATCTTCTTTTGCCTCTTTCTTACACTTTTAAGGATATTTGGGTTTGTACCGAGCTGAGCCATCCCTGGTGGCTCAGACAGTAAAGAATCCACCTGCAGTGTGGGAGATCTGGGTTTAATTCCTAAGTCAGGAATATCCCCTGGAGAAGGGAATGGCAACCCATTCCAGTATTCCTGACTGGAGAATTCTATGGATGGAAGAGCCTGGCAGGCTACAGTCCATGGGATTGCAAAGTGTTGGATACAACTGAGTGACTTTCACATCACATCCCTATTTTAAGGATAACTGATTAGCAAACCTTAAGTCTTCCATGCCAGTTAGCCTAACATTGTCACAGGTTCTGAGGATTAGTATTCAGCTATCTGTGGGTCATTATCCTTCTTACCACTCCATTCTTCCAGACATGCTGCATCTGAGATTCTCTGAAAACTCTTCAGGTAATAATAATAAAAATAAAATAGAGATGTAAAGTGACACTTCTTCAAGTGTGAAAGAACACAGCAGGGGGAAGAAACTGCTCTCTTTCAAATATTCCAATAAATATCCTTCCAGGGTGGAACATATGTGTTACTTACTCATGAAGGCACCATATATGTTTATCTCTTATTATAAGCTTTAAAAACAAGATTATGAGAATAAAAGACGGCTCAAACATTGTTATTCAACAGTCTTACACACCAAAATTCTTTAATTAAGGCTAGGTACTATTTGTTGAGTACCACAGAACTCAGTGGAATTCAGAAGATGCATTAGTTACTGATTGGTAGTTATTACGGGGTAGTTAGAGATCAGAGGAATTTACAGAGAGAGGCAGAAGACAAGAGATGGAAAGCATGAACTGGCATGAGGTTTTTGCCTTGTAGAATTTCAAAGCAGTGGAAAGTGACATGTCATTGTAGCTAATGCTCTAAGTCAAAACTGCCACATCTCATGCCTAGAACTCAGTTAAAAAGAAGCCTATATTGGTGCCAATATTTGAAAAATATTGTTATTGTGACTACCTTGNAGCTGACATTGTTTCTACCTCCTAACACACTTTAAATATCACTGAAATAGTGTTTCTGAGTCTTATTAGAGTTTTTCTCCCTGCCCTCAAATACTGGTGTAGAAGCAGCATTGTGCTGAAATAGCACAGATTGGAGATAGCCTGAGCTGATGAATTATATGCCCTTGAACATATGACTTGTATTTTCTCATTTCTGAGCTTCAGTTTTTTCCACAGTAAAATAGTGATAAATAGTACTGACCACATTAATTGTGATGGGAATAAATGCAGTTAAGTATGAATTCCAGCTCAGTGCCTTTATATGCATTTATTATTATTATTCCTACAACTTATCCAAAGAGTTCCAAACTCCTTTGTCTATATTCAGTGACCCTCAACATGCCCAAGTTCCAAACTCCTTTGTCTACATTCAATGACCCTCAACATGCCCAAGTAATACTTCATTTATATGAGAAAACTATGACATAAATCCTTATGTGCTTGCTGTAAAGACTAAATTTCCATTTCATACAGATGCATAACTTAATAAATGTCATACTAAAACCTTGAATGACTCAGTTGGTTATTATAGATTAACTTCTTTAAGCATCTAAAAATTTGACCATCTACATTAATTTGCAAGCACACCTTTCTTCAAAGCAAATCTATGTCTCTCTGTTGAAACAAGTGGATTTTGTGATGCCAAGGAAAACAGCACAGAATCAATTTTAGTCCCAGAAAGTGCAGCACTTTGCAGAGTCACAATTGTTCAACACTAAGAGAGCGACAGAGTCCAACCAGGTAGGTGTTCCATCACCACCCCCCCTCCACCCGACTGGGTATTAAGAAAAAAAAAAAATCAGCAATTTGCTAAAAACAGACACTGCCGTAGGATGTACCATGACATTTGCTATATGTCAAAATCCACAGAAGACATTTGAATCATGAAGTGTCAAAATATAGGTCATGCAGACGCACACATTCTAGACTTATGAAACTAAAATCTTGTACCTTCATAAAACATAAAGAAAGAAACTGATGTTAATGAAAAATATAAGTAGTATATACAAGTAAAGAGTTTTTCCCTGAAAAGTACTAAAGAGTGGCTTTTAGGCTTTTAGGTAAGAAAAAAACAGTCTGATAATTTAGCTGGATATCGGAGATTATCCAGAGTCTAAAAACCATGTCCCTCAGATAAAGCTTTTAATCCTGAAAGAGAAATGTCAAATTGTATTTTAAAATAGTTGGCATTTACATAATGACTTTTTTTGCTTTTCATGGAATGTACATTCATAAATCTGTGTATTAATAAATATTCATCCTTTTTTAATAAAAAGATGTAAGATAATTATACCCAATTACCAGTTAGGAAAGTTAAGACACAAGGTCAAGCAATTGTTTAAAGCAAGTTACCTAGTTCATGGCCAATTCAGGCCTGATATCTAGGTCTTTTATATTCTGTCCTTATTTCTTTCTATCATGCCATATTTAATACTTTTATGTAGCCATTTTAAAATTAACTTTTAGTATAATATAAATTGCTTCACAATGTTGTGTTAATTTCTGCTGTAAAGCAAAGTTAATCAGCAATATGTATACATATACCACTTGTTTTGGATATACTTCTCATTTAGATTACCACAGAGCACTGAGTAGAGTTCCCTGTGCTATACAGTAGGTTCTCATTAGTTATCTATTTCATATCTAGTATATGTATGTCAATCCCTAACTCCAAATTCATCCCATCCTCTTTCCTCCTTAGTACCCACACATTTTTTGTCTATGCCTGTGTCTCTATTTCTGCTTTAAAAATAAGTTAATTTATATCATTTTTATAGATTCCACATATATGCATTGCAATTGACTTTTTTTTTTCTATTATGACTTCAATCTCTATGACAGTCTCTAGGTTCATCTATGTCTCTACAAATGGCACAATTTTATTCCTTTTTATGACTGGGTAATATTCCATTATATAAATGTACCACACCTTTATCCATTCTTATATTGATGGACATTTATGTTTCTTCCATATCCTGGCCATTGTGAATGGTATTGCAATGAACATTGGGGTACATGTGTCTTTTTGAATTATGGCTTTCTCTGGATATATGCCCAGGAGTGGGATTTCTAGGTTTTATTGATTGTTGATAAAGTGAAAATAAACCTCAGCTCCAAAGCATAACTTAGAAACAGTGAAATCCCATGCATCCATCCAGCCCCATCTGTGCTACATAGAACTGAACATCTTCTTTCCTGAATAGTAGCACACACTCTCTCTGCCTTTAAGGCTCTTCTGTCCCTTAACTACCTGGATAATATCCACTCCTTTGTAAGACCTACATCTATTTATTAGCCACCTATGAGAACCATGCTCCTTGTGAGACAATTGTCAGCTAGAGGACGTTTTCCTTATCTCTATGAGCTTTCAGTCACTTTGGAGGATTAATTGAATATACCAGCAATGATTTCAGGCAAAATCTTATGGAGGGATAGATGCTTATGGCTCTGGGAGTACAGGCGAAACACCTGACACAATCTAGGGCAGCAGGGATCAAATTTAGTTTGTAAAATAAAGTTCCAGAGATATGTATGAAAATGTCTATTTTTAGATCTCTACTCCTTCAGTAAGTCTGGCGTGGAGGTACAAAAGAATTTGCATTTTTAAAGTACATTCCTTGACAATTATGATACAGATGGTTCACAAACCACATTTTGAGAAAGAGTACTTTAGAAAAGATGGCTTGGAATAAATATATTTGGTCAATAAGCATACATGAAAATATGGGCAGAGTGTTCCAGATACAAGCAAAGCCTGTACAAAGTCTAGAGTGAGAAAGACTATCACATTTTAAACATTAAAAAATTAAGTTAACTCTGCCTTAAAATAAGACAAATGACAATGCTGAAAACACAAGGAAGGACCAAGTCGACTTAAGCAAGTCCTTCTCCACGCTCCCAAAGCATTTGTTACTTCTATCACACTTGTTTTATTACATCATTATGTTTACAATCTGTCTTCCAACTATACTGGTAAATTGAAAATGGAATGAATAATTAAGAAACAAATGTTTCAAAATATCAACAACAATGTAACCTGATCAGTGATATTTAGATATATTTCAAACTTCTTTATTCTGGCCACTTATAAGCATTTAGTTTATTTACATTTATAATCACACTCACAACACATTATGTGGAATTCTCTTTGATGAGGCCCAATCCTGATAAGAATTTCATTAATATGTCTTGCGGCTCTTCCAAGGGTACCCATCAAATATTTCTCTTCATTATTCTCAGTATTTTGTTGTCTAAAATTAAATAAACTGCTTTTAGAGAACCTGAGTAACCATGTAAATTGGATTGCTACACATTCCAATGTCTATTTTCTTCATGACACCACTGCCAAGGAGATACCTCCAAATGTTGTATGAGAGACTCCTTACCTTTGGGTCCCATACTGAAACCCTTTCCTCAGCAAAGACATATTTAAACACCCAACTAAGGAGCACATACTCCTTCCGCGATTCTCAATTTCAAGCATGTTTGAAATCAGCTGATTTCCTTTCTAATTTGCAATTTTGTCTGTGTGTGTGTATAATATTGCTTTACCTTTTAGGTACCACTCCATACCATCTATTTTATGATGAAAATGTCCTTATTTGTTTACTGCTAACTACGTGTTGTTGCTGTTCAGTCACCAAAGCATGTCTGACTCTTTGTGACCCCACGGACTGTAGCATACCAGTCCTTCCTGACCTACAGTATTTCCCAGAGTTTGCTCACACTTACGTCTATTGAGTCAGAGATGCTATATACTAACATATTATTTTGGTCATGCTGCTGCTGCTACTGCTAAGTCACTTCAGTCGTGTCTGACTCTGTGAGACCCCATGGACTGCAGCCCTCAGGCTCCTCCATCCATGAAATTTTCCAGGCAAGAGTACTGGAGTGGGGTGCCATTGAGGCTGCTAAACAAATGTCTTTTGGATGATTAAGTCTGAATTGTATAGGACCTGGTATATGATAGGCATGGCTTTACTTTTCTTTAAGTAAAAATATATACCTATAGAGAAACAGATGAATAGATGATAGATGCTAATATAAGAAACATAAAAATAACCAAAGTGATTCAGTCAACAAAAGTTCTGCCCTTTGAGAATTCATTACTTCCAGTGAACATCTCACAAGCTAAATTATATTTTCACTTTTTAATTGGGGTCCTTAGTTGCATGCATTACATAAAGGCAGCTCTGTGGATATACAACAGTGAGTCCTGGATAAATAAGACTTTAGCAATATATCTAAAATTTAAACTTACAGATAGCATACTCCCAATGCCAATTCTGCTTATTTTCTACAGAAAAATCACTTTTCTGTGATTAATACTGGAATGCACAAGTTGATGTAAAAACTCATTCCTTTGGAACTGGAAAATTAAAAAAAAATTCTTGTATGTTCATTATTTATTTGATGTCACCCCAGAACCAGACAACTCACATGTCTTGATTCATATCTCTGTTGTTTACTCTGTTAAAGGAAATGAGCAAAACTAGAACACTACATGTCCCAAAAGAGTCTTTTAACAGAGTACAAAAACAACTTCTAGAAATATATTCTGCTCTGTTATGGAATTGCCAGCTGTGAAGTCAAAAGTACCAAAAGAGTAAAAGCCACACTGAGCACCTCCAGAGATCTGATGTTATTTCTTTTTGTTTGTTTGTTTGTTTACAGAGGTAGGCATAATATATATTTTGTGAGGAGGTTTTTTGCTGGAAGTCACAGAAAATCCAGTTTGCAAAGACTTAAACATTTCAGGGAAGCTGTCTCAAATAATAAGAAGTTTAGAGACAAGGATAATTCTGAGCATGGAGTTTCAGGGCTTCTTCTGCATGGCTATCTCATATCCATGCTGGAACCAGGGGTTGTGCAGTTCCGGGTATCACATCTAGAGGCAATGATGTCCAGAAGCAGTATATAGATACATAAACAAAAGCTGCTTCAATTTTGTGCTGTTATTCTTTTTTAAAATAGAGAATCCTTTCTCAGAACCACATACACACAGCAATCCTGCAGACTTCTAGTTGGCCATACTGTGTTCCAGGTTTGTGCTACTCCAATCACTGGCAAAAGAGAGGGTCCATAAGCATTTGCTTAGATCAGTGGTTTTCAAGACCTGTTTTCAGTTTCTAGATCCATTTTCTGTATTCAAAACCTTGAAGAGATTTTAGATATTTATATTTGTTTTGTATATGTCAATATCCATTGTGTTAAAAATTAAAAACTGAAAACATTTTAAAAGAAGCCGTGGCACCATATGCCATTAGTTGACCAAGTGGTGATATCATTACATATCTTGGAGCCTCTGAAAAACTCATTCTGTATGTGTAAGAGACAAGAGTGGCAAAAGTTAATTAATATCTATTATCAAAATGAAGATAACTTTGACCTTGTGGATTTCCTGAAAGTGTCTCAGGATTCCACTTTCCCAGTGACCAAACTTTGAGAACCACTGGCTCAGACCAGTGAGGAGGAATCTTCACGGATTGCAGATGATGACACCATTTCCTGGAGCACATGAATTCTTCAAGGAGCATAAATGTTTAAATAAAATTGGAACTGAGTTAGAAAAGGAAAAAATAAGTCAAAACAGATGTTCAGTAAGCAATCAACACTGTCAGCTGCATACATACAAGCCAAACTCTGGAAGGAAAGAAGGAATAAAGAAAGGAAGGGAGAGAAGAGAGGAGGGAGCAAAGGAGGAAGAAAGAGAGGCAAGGAAAGAAAGAAAGGAAAAGAGATATTCAAAAATAACTACCTGTTAAACTGTGTGTATCCATCTCCCTCCATATACACATTCAGTTTTAAAAAGTTATTTTTGATGAGACATATATTGACCTCTGCAAAAATCCCCATGTTTAGGTTTAATGACCAAAATTTGGCTGCCCTGTATGAGAAGATGCACTATTCTCTAGGAATTGAATGGATATCAGCCATAGGCAAAACTTTCCCTGCTGTTGATAATTATATTTAGTGCTACTCTGTGTGTGTGTGTGTGTGTGTNGGGAAGCTGTCTCAAATAATAAGAAGTTTAGAGACAAGGATAATTCTGAGCATGGAGTTTCAGGGCTTCTTCTGCATGGCTATCTCATATCCATGCTGGAACCAGGGGTTGTGCAGTTCCGGGTATCACATCTAGAGGCAATGATGTCCAGAAGCAGTATATAGATACATAAACAAAAGCTGCTTCAATTTTGTGCTGTTATTCTTTTTTAAAATAGAGAATCCTTTCTCAGAACCACATACACACAGCAATCCTGCAGACTTCTAGTTGGCCATACTGTGTTCTAGGTTTGTGCTACTCCAATCACTGGCAAAAGAGAGGGTCCATAAGCATTTGCTTAGATCAGCGGTTTTCAAGACCTGTTTTCAGTTTCTAGATCCATTTTCTGTATTCAAAACCTTGAAGAGATTTTAGATATTTATATTTGTTTTGTATATGTCAATATCCATTGTGTTAAAAATTAAAAACTGAAAACATTTTAAAAGAAGCCGTGGCACCATATGCCATTAGTTGACCAAGTGGTGATATCATTACATATCTTGGAGCCTCTGAAAAACTCATTCTGTATGTGTAAGAGACAAGAGTGGCAAAAGTTAATTAATATCTATTATCAAAATGAAGATAACTTTGACCTTGTGGATTTCCTGAAAGTGTCTCAGGATTCCACTTTCCCAGTGACCAAACTTTGAGAACCACTGGCTCAGACCAGTGAGGAGGAATCTTCACGGATTGCAGATGATGACACCATTTCCTGGAGCACATGAATTCTTCAAGGAGCATAAATGTTTAAATAAAATTGGAACTGAGTTAGAAAAGGAAAAAATAAGTCAAAACAGATGTTCAGTAAGCAATCAACACTGTCAGCTGCATACATACAAGCCAAACTCTGGAAGGAAAGAAGGAATAAAGAAAGGAAGGGAGAGAAGAGAGGAGGGAGCAAAGGAGGAAGAAAGAGAGGCAAGGAAAGAAAGAAAGGAAAAGAGATATTCAAAAATAACTACCTGTTAAACTGTGTGTATCCATCTCCCTCCATATACACATTCAGTTTTAAAAAGTTATTTTTGATGAGACATATATTGACCTCTGCAAAAATCCCCATGTTTAGGTTTAATGACCAAAATTTGGCTGCCCTGTATGAGAAGATGCACTATTCTCTAGGAATTGAATGGATATCAGCCATAGGCAAAACTTTCCCTGCTGTTGATAATTATATTTAGTGCTACTCTGTGTGTGTGTGTGTGTGTGTGTTTGGTGCCAATTATCATCTATTCCAGTACTTAGCCGTATCACAGGCTTCATACTACTTGGCAATATTATATATCCCTCAGAAAGACTTTTGAAGCACTGTCCCATAAAAATAATAGGAGATATTGATTACTGAGCATCATAGATTAAATGGTGAAGTATCAGACAGAGGGCACACACTAGCTTTGAGACTTGGAAAAGACAGCAGTGTGGCATTATACTCACTATGCACATAAGGAAAATAATATAAGAGAAATTCAAAGTCACTGTAGTGGAAATTCCTAGCGCTTCTATAATGTATTTTTCTTTATGTGCATACTTACCTTTGAATCACAGAGCAGAGCTTAACACTCAAGCCCCCAACTTGTCTATCTTTACAAAATGGCTCATCTTGTCATTTTACACAGCCAACTAATGCAGATAAATCAGAATATGAGGCTACAGAAAACTTCTTTGAGGAAGGGCCGTTCTCAAATCTCATTGGATAAGGTGTGGATTTGGAGTGAGGAAAGCAGCACATTAGGTACAGAGGCAGGGACAGTCTTGAACTCCAAGTCCTAGCAGTTCTATGTGTATAGCAATGACTGGTCCTTGCCTGGCAGCTGATCTTTCTTGGAAACTAACCTTTCTGTTCTGCTCCCAGGCCTGGGGAAGGAGAAAAGGCATATTTGTCTTTGTGTGTATAGATTATTATCCAATATATAATTGGTAACTTTTATAGTAAATGAAAATAACTATTCAAATACTTCTAACATGACGATCATAAAGCAACCCCTTCATCTCTCTAAGCCTCAGATTTCTTGTAAGTAAAACTGATCATTGTGTATGCCCCAAGATTTGGCTTACAAGACACATGGTGTGGCAAAGAATGAGCTCTCTCTCTCCAAACATATCCACATCCTAATTTCCAGAACCTGTGAATATTTTACTTTACTTGGCAAAGAAGATTTTGCTAATATGAGTTGCATGAGTTACATTGTATTCAATATGATCACAAGGATCCATATTAAAATGCAGGCAAGAAAGCCAGCCAGAAGTAGGAGATATGATGACAGAAGTAAGAGATTCTAGCAATTTGAGGAAGGGGCTACAAGCCAAAGAGTGCAAGGAACCACTGTAAGCAGGAAACAGAAAGGAAACAGCTTCTCCCTGATGCCTTCAAAAAGAACATAGCTTGGCTGACACCTGAATTGTAGCTTCATAAACCTCACTTAAGACTTCTAACCTCAAGATTATAAGATAAATTTACATTGTTTTTAAGCCACCAATTTTGTAATAGTTTAATGTACCAATAGGAAAAAAATAAACATAAGAACACTCTGAGAATGCTAAAATGATTCTACACTCTACATTCAAAATGTGTTCAGCTATTAATATTTTAGTGGCTATAAGGCAATAATAATTATCTTATTTAAATATTTCTACTTAATAACATTAGCCATTGTAAACAGTCTCCACTTTGTTCAGGCCCCAAATGCGTAAATTTCAGTTACCATGATTTAAATAACAGCAATCCTCCAACAACATGATTTAAGCTTCAGTGACTATAATTTAAGCATGAGTAATTGCATAAAGTTCAAACTCTGCTGCTAGATCTTCAGCCCACAAATTAACCTATAAATAACATATGCACATCAAGATTAGTAACCAATCACATTATTTCTTTCAAAGTCTGCAGGTGACTTGGCCACTGTGCCATTGCTTATTTAAATAATACACAGACAGCAAAACTCATAATTGTGTTGCTTTTTTGTATCTCAGTAATAAATCCATGTGACATTTTACAAAAAAAAAATAAATAATAACCAAAAGAGGGAATTAGTCAACAAGATGATTTTATGGCAAAGAAACAGAAAATGAGAAGACTGTAAGTGAAACTTAAATGTAAATGGATTTATAGAAGAGCTGACTGTGGAAATGCTGACAGTGACAGTGTTTGAAAGAATGTAGGTCTGCAGCCACAGGAAATTAGCGAAGGTGATGGGAATCGATATAAATGAGGTAGTTCATGACAAACAGAATGACAGTGTCCCAAAGGAAGTGATGCTAGCAAAAAACTTCACATTAAAGGAACTATCGAAGACATCTCATGACATTGAAAACACAAAGGATGAAATGTCAGGAGCTGATCCAAACTTTAAAAGCAGTATGACAGCTCACCAACGCACAGAAAAGATGCTCCATATTCAGTCACACAGATAGAAGGCAAACACTTTTCATATGCTTCTTGAGGTTTTTTTGGCAAGCCTATGATATTCCCTAATTCTCAGTGTTTCTGATATTTTCGATTACAGTGTATTATGTTCTCATGACATTAAGATTTTTTTCCCAGTTTCAGTTTGTGTGGTCACTTTTTCAGTTCTGCCATATTGTAAAAGGGAAGGACAACTTCTATAATAGTCATATATGAAAGGATTGCTTATTAAGTGCCAAATGCTGCTTTAAGTGATAATACTTAATCATTTTCTGTGTTATTATGCCCATTTCAAAGGTGAGAAAATGGAGACAAATGAGGTTAAACAATACACAGGAACAGCCAATAAGTGATGGAGCCAGGATTTGAACCCAGCCTAAGTAAACTCATTCTCAGACTGCAGGGCACTGCATCTGCTTGTGTAACTGTCAGCACTCCTAAGACATCAATTATCTGCCTGTCTTCGCTCTGCTCAAGTCAGATAAATGGTGATGTTGTGATACGTGTGTTATCACAACAACTTTATAAAATAAGGACTATGTAATTCTTATGCCACAGGTGAGTGAAATTAAGGTTTGGAGATGTTAAGTAACTTGTCCAAGGTCTCACAATAAATCTTAAAGCCTTATATCAGACAAAAAGGATATGTGTGGCAAAGGTAGTGACACAATATATTTTCTTGAATAACTTCAGTGTTTGACAAATACCATATGACATTATTTATATGTGGAATCTAAAAATATATTATAAATGGACATATTTATGAAACAAAAATATACTCAGACATAGAAAACAAACATAAGGTTACCAAAAGGGATAGGTGGGTGGGGAGGAGATATGGGAGTTTGGAATTAATATATACACACTACTATATATAAAATAGATAAATACAAGGGCCTACTGTATAGCACAGAGAACTGCATTCAATGCCTCACAATAGCTTACAGTGGAAAAGAACTTGGAAAATAATATATATGTACATATTTTTGTTGTACACTTTTAACTAATACAACATTGTAAATTAATTATTCTATAATTTAAATAATTGTTTTTGGAAAAAAAATGTGTTCAGTGATTGAACCTTGAAATTCCATTCTGCATGTGTTTTTTATAACCTCTGTAAATTTTTTTCCTGAAATTATTAAGCTACTTCAGCAAAGTGTGCTAAAGTGTACTTTAGCAAAGTGTGAGTCAAATTCTCTTCCTCTTTTCAAGTTGTCTGTCTAGCAACCTCATCTTTTAAATAAAGGGTGATGGCAAAGATAAGGAGGGGAGAGAAAATAGTAAAGCATTTTCTTTTTTTTTTTTTTTNTGCTAAAGTGTACTTTAGCAAAGTGTGAGTCAAATTCTCTTCCTCTTTTCAAGTTGTCTGTCTAGCAACCTCATCTTTTAAATAAAGGGTGATGGCAAAGATAAGGAGGGGAGAGAAAATAGTAAAGCATTTTCTTTTTTTTTTTTTTTAAATGAAACCACCAGCACTGAGGGCAACTAGAAGTTAGTCCTGCCAGGAAAATTCTAAGGGTCACTGGGGAATACATACCTAAACGGGATTTATCCCCATGAATGGTAAGAAACCAGAATATTTATACACCAGCTCGCAGACATTAAGTCCTTGATACTTTGAGTTTGTGACACAAATAGGCAAAGCGTGTTTCAGCGGCCAGAGAAAGCCCTCAGCAAAATAACTCCACATGCTGGAAGTTACAAATGACCTGCACTGAAGTGGTAAAGGGAAGAGAATAGGACAAAGCACCAGTAGAGTCTCCTGGAATAACTGTGGGCAAGTTACTGAAATTTAACTGAAGAATGTGCACCTTTGTTAAGTGAAAAATAAAATTGTACATGGGCATATTCAGTAAAACCAAAGACCTCCTCATATTGTAAGTCATCATTCTGGAATAAACCTTTGCTTATTGTCTTAAGTAATAAAGAGAACAGTACAAGTTTTTAAAAAGTTACTAATTTTTAATTTATTCTTCTCTTAAATTAGGATAAAAAGAACTAATCCAAAAAGCAAAGCAATTGTACTGAATNCCTTTGCTTAATGTCTAAAGTAATAAAGAGAACAGTACAAGGTTTAAAAAAGTTACTAATTTTTAATTTCTTCTTCTCTTAAATTAGGATAAAAAGAACTAATCCAAAAAGCAAAGCAATTGTACTGAATTCTATATACATTGTTTTCAATAATTCCAAAGTCCTTCCCTTGTGGAATTCAGATATAGAATAAAGTTGGGTAGGTAGTTAGGGTCAATAGATAAGAATTGACTGAAACAGTCATTCTATTAAAAATTACAGTACATAATTCTCTTTAAATATGCATTCCCTTCATCCTATNATATACATTGTTTTTAATAATTCCAAAGTCCTTCCCTTGTGGAATTCAGATATAGAATAAAGTTGGGTAGGTAGTTAGGGTCAATAGATAAGAATTGACTGAAACAGTCATTCTATTAAAAATTACAGTACATAATTCTCTTTAAATATGCATTCCCTTCATCCTATAAACAACAGAGATAACAGTGGGGATAATATTATCTTAGTTTAAATAACCCAAATAATATAATAAAAGCAAAATATTAACAGGAAATGCCTTACATGAAAAGAAAAGCACCCAACTATCATGTTATTCTAACAAGTGTTGGCATTTGCAGTAGCAGATAAGAGAATTTACATTTTAATTTAATTTATTAAAAATTAGCTACGTTATATAAAAGCACTTGAATATATGACCACAAAAGTATGATTACACAGTGTGATCAAAAATATGATACCACAGCTTGGAAAAGAGCTCTCTAGCTAGAGAAGACAAAGAAAGCTGTATTTAATAATTTTATTCTTTCTGTTTCTCATCTGCCGAGTTTTCTTTCTGGTCTGAATTCCAAGGGAATTATTTTTATCATTTCCATTTTCAGATTCCCCTTCCATAACTGTGCCTCAATATAGCACTTAAATATTAGGCAGTCACTGTGCCCTAAGCAATGTATGTGCAAATATTTTATACAAATATGTGCTTACACAAACACTGCATACACAATATTATTCAGCTATGTAGGCAATCGTGAAAAGTAGCAGTTACTATTCCTGTTTTACAACACACAGTATTGCATAGGAACCTGGAATGTGACAGGAGATGGCCAGACTGAGCATCAATATTTTAGAAATCAGTGAACTAAAATGGATGGGAATGGGCACATTTAATTCAGATGAACATTATATCTACTACGGTGGGCAAGATTCCCTTGGAAAGAATGAGATAACTTGCACAGGCAACTAAAGATTCCAAAATGCAGTATTTGGTTGCAGTCTCAACAATATTGTAAAGTAATTAGCTTCCAATTAAAATAAATAAATTTATATTAAAAAATGACGGAATGGTCTCTGTTCATTTCCAAGCAAACCATTCAACAACACAGTAATCCAAGTCTATGCCTTAACCACTAACGCCAAAGTAGCTGAAGTTGAATGATTCTCTGAAGACCTACAAGACCTCTTAGAACTAACACACACACACACACACACACACACACACACACACAAAGATGTCATTTTCAACATAGGGTCTGGAATGCAAAAGTAGGAAGTCAAGAGATACCTGGAGTAACAGTCAACTTTGCCCTTGGAGTACAAAATGAAGCAGGGCAAAGGCTAACAGAGTTTTGCCAAGAAAATGCACTGGTCATAGAAAACACTCCTTTCAAATAGCACAAGAGATGAATTTACACATGGACATCACCAGATGGTCAATACTGAAATCAGATTGATTTCACCCTTTGCAGTCAAAGATGGAGAAGCTCTATATAGTCAGGTAAAACAAGATCTGGAGCTGACTGTGGCTTAGATAATTAACTAGTTATTGCAAATTTCAGTCTCAAATTGAAGAAAGTAGGGAAACCACTAAGCCATTCATGTATGACCTAAATCAAATCCCTTATGATTATATAGTGGAAGTGACAAATAGATTCAAGGGACTAAATCTGATAGACAGAGTGCCTGAAGAACTATGGACAGAGGTTGATAACATTGTACAGGAGGTGGTTAATAAAACCATCCCCAAGAAAAAGAAATGCAAAAAGGCAAAATAGTGGTTGAAGAACCTTACAAATAGCAGAGAAAAGAAGAGAGGTGAAAAGCAAAGGAGAAAGGGAAAGATATACCCAACTGAATGCAGAGTTTCAAAGAATAAAAAAGAGAGATAAGAAAGCCTTCCTAAGTGAACCCATTAAAAAGAATACATTTGAATCAGTTCTAATGAGGTGGATGAAACTGGAGCCTATTATATATAGTGAAGTAAGCCAGGAAGAAAAACACCAATGTAGTATACTAACACATATATATGGAATGTAGAAAGATGGTAATGATAACCCTGTATGCGAGACAGCATAAGAGACACAGATGTATAGAACAGTCTTTTGGACTCTGTGGGAGAGGGAGAGGGTGGGATGATTTGGGAGAATGGCACNACAAAAGTATGATTACACAGTGTGATCAAAAATATGATACCACAGCTTGGAAAAGAGCTCTCTAGCTAGAGAAAACAAAGAAAGCTGTATTTAATAATTTTATTCTTTCTGTTTCTCATCTGCCGAGTTTTCTTTCTGGTCTGAATTTCAAGGGAATTATTTTTATCATTTCCATTTTCAGATTCCCCTTCCATAACTGTGCCTCAATATAGCATTTAAATATTAGGCAGTCACTGTGCCCTAAGCAATGTATGTGCAAATATTTTATACATATATGTGCTTACACAAACACTGCATACACAATATTATTCAGCTATGTAGGCAATCGTGATAAGTAGCAGTTATTATTCCTGTTTTACAACACACAGTATTGCATAGGAACCTGGAATGTGACAGGAGATGGCCAGACTGAGCATCAATATTTTAGAAATCAGTGAACTAAAATGGATGGGAATGGGCACATTTAATTCAGATGAACATTATATCTACTACGGTGGGCAAGATTCCCTTGGAAGGAATGAGATAACTTGCACAGCCAACTAAAGATTCCAAAATGCAGTATTTGGTTGCAGTCTCAACAATATTGTAAAGTAATTAGCTTCCAATTAAAATAAATAAATTTATATTAAAAAATGACGGAATGGTCTCTGTTCATTTCCAAGCAAACCATTCAACAACACAGTAATCCAAGTCTATGCCTTAACCACTAACGCCAAAGTAGCTGAAGCTGAATGATTCTCTGAAGACCTACAAGACCTCTTAGAACTAACACACACACACACACACACACACACACAAAGATGTCATTTTCAACATAGGGTCTGGAATGCAAAAGTAGGAAGTCAAGAGATACCTGGAGTAACAGTCAACTTTGCCCTTGGAGTACAAAATGAAGCAGGGCAAAGGTTAACAGAGTTTTGCCAAGAAAATGCACTGGTCATAGAAAACACTCCTTTCAAATAGCACAAGAGATGAATTTACACATGGACATCACCAGATGGTCAATACTGAAATCAGATTGATTTCACCCTTTGCAGTCAAAGATGGAGAAGCTCTATATAGTCAGGTAAAACAAGATCTGGAGCTGACTGTGGCTTAGATAATTAACTAGTTATTGCAAATTTCAATCTCAAATTGAAGAAAGTAGGGAAACCACTAAGCCATTCATGTACGACCTAAATCAAATCCCTTATGATTATATAGTGGAAGTGACAAATAGATTCAAGGGACTAAATCTGATAGACAGAGTGCCTGAAGAACTATGGACAGAGGTTGATAACATTGTACAGGAGGTGGTTAATAAAACCATCCCCAAGAAAAAGAAATGCAAAAAGGCAAAATAGTGGTTGAAGAACCTTACAAATAGCAGAGAAAAGAAGAGAGGTGAAAAGCAAAGGAGAAAGGGAAAGATATACCCAACTGAATGCAGAGTTTCAAAGAATAAAAAAGAGAGATAAGAAAGCCTTCCTAAGTGAACCCATTAAAAAGAATACATTTGAATCAGTTCTAATGAGGTGGATGAAACTGGAGCCTATTATATATAGTGAAGTAAGCCAGGAAGAAAAACACCAATGTAGTATACTAACACATATATATGGAATGTAGAAAGATGGTAATGATAACCCTGTATGCGAGACAGCANAATGCAAAGAAATAGAGGAAAACAATATAATAGGAAAAACTAGAGATCTCTTAAAAAAAATTGGAAATACAAAGGGAAGATTTCACGTAAAGATAGCGCAATAAAGAACAAAAATAGCAAGGACATAACAGAAACAGAAGAGAGTAAGAAAAGGTGGCAAAAACAAAAAGCTCTTCATGAGCAATATGACCATGATGGTGTGATGACTCACCCAGAGCTAGATATTCTGGAGTGTGAAATCAAGTGGACCTTAGGAAGGATCACTACAAACAAAGCCAGTGAAGGTGACAGAATTCCAGTTGATCTATTTCAAATCCTAAAATCCTAAAAGATGATGCTGTTAAAGAGCTTCACTCACTATTCTAGCAAATTTGGAAAACTCAGCAGCGACCACAGAACAGGAAAAGGCCAGTTTTCATTCCAATCCCAAAGAAAAGCATTGCCAAAGAATGTTCATATTACCATATAGTTGCTCTCATTTCACATGCTAGCAAAGTAATGCTCAAAATCCTTCAAGCTAGGCTTCAACCATGAACCAAGAACTTCCAGATGTGCAAGCTGGATTTAGATAAGGCAGAGGAACCAGAGATAAAATTGCCAACATACACTGGATCAGAGAAAGCAAGGGAATTCCCCCTCCCCCCAAAAAAAATAAAAAAAAAAAAAAAAAACATCTACTTCTGTGTCATTGACTATGCTAAAGCCTTTGACTGGGTGGATCACAAGAAACTGTGGAATATTCTTAATGAGAAGAGAATACCAGACCACTTTACCTGTTTTCTGAGAAACCTGTATGCAGGACAAGAAGCAACAGTTAGAACTGAATATGAAAACAACAGACTGGTTCCAAATTGCAAAAGGAGTATGTCAAGATTGTATATTGTCACCATGCTTATTTAACTTCAATGCAGAGTACATAATGTGAAATATGGGGCTGGATGAAGCACAAACTGGAATTAAGATTGCTGGCAGAAATATGAATAAACTCAGATATGCATATGATACCACTCTAATGGCAAAACATGAAGAGGAAGTAAACAGTCTCTTGATGAAGGTGAAAGAAGAGAGTGGAAAGTCTGGCTTACAACTCAACATTCAGAAAACTAAGATCATGGAATCAGGTCCTATTACTTCATGGCAAATAGACGCGACAAATGTGGAAACAGTGTCAGATTTCATTTTCTTGGAATCCAAAATCAATGTGGGTGCTATGACAAACTTAAACAGAGTATTAAAAAGCAGAGATATCGCTTTGCCGACAAAGGTCTGTATAGTCACATCTATGGTTTTTTCAGTAGTCATATATAGATGTGAGAATTGGACCATACAGAAGGCTGAGCACCCAAGAACTGATGCTTTTAAACCGACTCATTGGAAAAGACTCTGATGCTGGGAAAGATAGCAGGAGGAGAAGGGGCTGACAGAAAATGATATGGTTGGCTGGCATCACTGATTTAATAGACATGAGTTTGAGCAAATTCAGGGAGATAGTGAATGACAGGGAAGCCTGACGTGCTGCAGTTTGCTGCTGCTTAGTCGCTTCAGTCGTGTGCGACTCTGTGCGACCCCATAGACAGAAGCCTGCCAGGCTCCCCTGTCCCTGGGATTCTCCAGGCAAGAACACTGGAGTGGGTTGCCATTTCCTTCTCCAATGCATGAAAGTGAAGTAGCTCAGTTGTGTCCGACTTGTAGCGACGCCATGGACTGCAGCCTACCAGGCTCCTCAGTCCATGGGATTTTCCAGGCAAGAGTACTGGAGTGGGATGACACTGGATATGGCCTTCTCCAGTGCTGCAGTTTAAGGGATCACAAAGAATCAGACACAACTTAGCAACTGAAAAACAATACCAATTTCTGTTTTACATTAAAAAAAAAAGTGAGGCCTAGATAAAATGAGGAAGTTATTAAGATATTAACTGACCATTGTTGAGCCAAGCTTCAGACTCAATCTTCTCCCCAGGGCCATTGCATTCTCCTGTTCTTATAATCTATGCAAGTTAAACTGCATTCAATTATTCAGATGAGTCTCTAACTGATGCTTAATAAATAAGTAGCTCTCTCCCAAATGACATATATAGACTATAGACATTTAAGGAGGTGGGACCACTAACTAAGATATAAAAGTAAGTTAAACTCACTTTTCATTGTTTGAGGAAGCTCTGAATGGCATTCTTACATTGCTTTTGATACCTGAAGATAGTTATACATGAACCAAAGGACAGCAGTGGAAAATTTGAATTTGGTGCTTTTCAGTGTTATTGACATGCTGAAATGCAAACTGCAACTGCTAATAATGTAGATGTTACTCATAGAATTTTACAGCTTCCAGGAGCAGAGCCCAAGGAAAGTTAAGAAGTTTCATACCACATTTATATGAGGAAGAGATTTTTCTGATTGACTTCCTAGGGGCAGCCTAAATGGCTTAGGGCAGTTTCAGAACTCAATCCCTCACTATATTAGTCACAGTTCTCCAGAAAACATATGTATAATGAAGAAAGGCCTCTTGTGATGATGGAAGCTGAAAAATCCCAAAATCTGCAATCAGAAAACAAGAGGAACAGGAAAGTCAATGGTGTGGTTCCAGTCCAAAGCCAGGAGGCTCCAGAAAAGAAAGAGACCCAAGAAAAGCCAAATTTGAAAACCACAAAGGATCTAAAACCAGCTCTTTCTTTTTATTTGATTCTACTNCAAATCTGCAATCAGAAAACAAGGAACAGGAAAGTCAATGGTGTGGTTCCAGTCCAAAGCCAGGAGGCTCCAAAGCCAGGAGGCTCCAGAAAGGAAAGAGACCCAAGAAAAGCCAAATTTGAAAACCACAAAGGATCTAAAACCAGCTCTTCCTTTTTATTTGATTCTACTGATTGGATGAGGCAATCTGCTTTACTTAGTCTCCTGGCTCAAATGCCCATCTACTCCAGAAACACCTCTCAAACACACCAGTATCATGTCTGACCCACTGTCTGGGTCCATGTATCAACCAAGCAGACACAAAATTAACCATCATCTCCAATTTCTAAGAAGATCAACATATTCTATAGCCTCCCTTAGCTTAAATTTCCTTCCCAACCTCACACAAAGGAAGAACTCTTACCAAGTATTAAAATTTCAGAATAAGTCAATTACAAAGAAGTGAGACATATATAAATGGTACACACAGAAGTTTTCAGCCATAAAATAGATACCACCATGATCCTCTGATAAAGTCGATTGTAATGAAGTCTTGAGCAATCTTGAGACACAGAATTTATGACAGGGACAGACAAAGAACAGGAGACTGAGAAAGCTTAAAGTCTTGAGTCTATTTGTGACCTCAAGTCTTTGGAGAGCCTTCTTCATCCTCCCTTTTAAATCCCTGGGCATGCCCAACACCATGAGTTCCACATATCTTCAACCTGCCACCCCTAAAGTAAAACTAAGAGCTTTAGGTGGCTTGTCACAAAAGTTTTAGGGGTTGGGAATTTGTGATCCAAGAGGTCTAAGGATTCTCAAAGCGATTATAGTGCAGAATCCAGACCACAGTAAAAGTGGGTGACATGCATGTGTGTGTGCTGAGTCCTTTCAGTTTTGCCCCAGTCTTTCAGATTCCACGGACTGTAGTCCACCATGCTCCTCCACCCGTGGGATTTCCCAGGCAAGAACACTGGACTGGGCTGCCATTTCCTCCTGCAAAGGATCTTCCTGGTTCAGAGATTGAACCCATGTCTTCAATGGCTCCTGCACTGGCAGAAAGATTCTTTACCACTGAGCCACCTGGGAAGCCCAAAGTGGGTGCAATGTGACTCCAAATCACACAGATTAAGCAAAAGAAAAAGCTGAAGAGTAGCCAGGATGCCCACATACAGAAGTAACATTATATTTCAAAACAAAATGATAATTCTCTGACACAGTTATAGGAAACCGAGGATGTAGGCATGGCCCACAAACGGGTGCAAAGTACAAAGGAACTGTGCCACCTATTGAGGTAGAGAGGGAAAGTTTAAAATTAAAAGTGTTAAATATCATATAAATATACAAACTTCTGCTTAAATATAATGATTGAATTCATGCCAGTATTTTAACTCAGAATTGCATAAAGCTCAATGTCCTTTTTCTTTTCTTCAGATATTGAAAAGCATTTTTACTAACAGTCTAGGAGCTCATCAATTTAGGTCAGAAAAATTGACTTTCAGTTGCCTTTGTTTGATTTTGTTTGTTTTGTTTTAATAGTGTGAAAAATGACTATGACATTAGGATTTTTGAAAGACAGTGTTTATAAAATTTCCATATATCACAAAATCCTATAATGTTCAACATTAGAATAAACTTCAGAGAGCATCTGGTAGACCCTGACATTTCAAAGAGGATGAATTTGCAGCCAAGAGATTTTAAGCAGCTGCTGAATAACTCAACTCGTGATTTCAGACACTCCTCTGCCTTTAAGTCTACTCCCTGTTCCTACTCTGGTTGCTAATATAATCTCTGCATAGTACATATTACAAAAAAACTTTGGAATGTCATTAGTGATTTTTTTAAAATTTTAAATAATCTATATTTGAGGCTTAGCAAGGTAAAGTGCAGCAGCATGTTTTCATGCTCAGAGATACAAAGACGTATGGTCTTCAAAAGAATAAATACAACTAGGAATCCTCTTTAAAAAATGTCTTTGTGTTAATAAGGAATGTGGTGAGAATGCAAGAAACACAGCTCACATTGCAAGATTTCCTGAGTTGTTCCTGCTTTTCAAAAGCAGCAGTTTCTCTTCTAGACATGTACTTAAGAAAATCTAAACCAGCTATTCAAATAGATGCATGTACACACATGTTCATAGTAGCACTATTTACAACAGCCAAAAGGTGGAAATAACTCAGTAGATCAATAGATAAACACAAAGTGGTAAGACCATACAATGGAATATTATTCAGTCATAAAAAGGAGTGAGGTATTAACACATGCTACAATGTTTCTGAGCCTCAAAAACTAGGCTAAGAGGAAAAAGTCAGACATAAAAGGTCACAAAATGATGTGATGCCATTTATTGGAAATATCTTGAATAGGTGAGTCAATATAGATGGAAAGCAGATGGTTAATTGCAAAGGGTAGGGAGGAAGGGGGTATAGGGAGTAATTGATTGTCAGTTCAAGGTCAATTTTCTGGGTAATGTTTTCAAACTAGCCAGAGTTAATAGTTGTGCAATATTGTAAATATATTAAATACCTCTGTAGACTTTAAAATAGTTAACTTTATGTTATGTGACTTTTACTTCAATTAAAAAATATAGAGAAAAAGTGAGAAGATGGTCTATTGTTGATTCAGCTTGGCTAGACCATAAAACTAGTGTTGTTCAATAAAACACTAATTCAGGTGTTGATGTGAAAGTATGTTGTTGATGTGAATAAAATCACAATCAGTTGACTGATTGTCCTAGATAATCTGGATTGGTCTGATGCAATCAGGTACAAGGCTTTATGGATAGAGGGGCTCTTCAGGCTCTCTGAAGTATTCCTTGTTGTTTGTCTGTTTTATACGTAGTAGTGTGTACGTGGACTTCTCTTGTGACTCAGCTGGTAAAGAATTCACCTGCAATGCAGAAGACATGGGTTCGATCCCTGGGCTGGGAAGATTCCCTGGAGAAGGGAAAGGCTACACAGTCCAGTATTCTCACCTCAAGAATTCCATGGCTGTATAGTCCATGGGGTTGCAAAGAGTTAGACACAACTGAGCAGCTTTCACCCACCCAGTGTGTATATGTTAATCCAAAACTCCTAATTTACTCTCCCCACCCCACCCTCACAGGGAACTATACACACTATCATATAATAACCTATAATGGAAAAGAATTTGAAAATTACACACACACACACACACACACACACACACACACACACACACTTACTTCTCCAGGGGATCTTCCTGACCCAGGGATTGACCCTGGGTCTCCAACACTGCAGGCAGATTCTTTAACATCTGAGTCACCAGGGAAGGCCCACATATATACAAGCACTTTTCTGTACACTTGAAACTAACACACTGTATTTGGACTTCATTTTTAAAACATGAGGGGAAACAAAGAAAATAAAGGATTCCTAAATCAGACAGGCAAAAACAAATATGATATTGCTTATATGTGAAATCTTAAAAAATAGTATAAGTGAACTTATTACAAAATAGGGTCACAGATGTAGAAAACAAACTTATGATTACCAAGGGAGAAAGGTGGGGAGGGATAAACTGGGAGATTGAGATTGACATTATACACTTCTATATATAAAACAGGTAACAATAAGGGCCTACTGTATAGCACAGGGAACTCTATTCAATAGTCTGAGATGATCAATATGGGAACTGAACCTAAAAAAAGAGTGAATGTACATATATGAATAACTAATTCACTTTGCTGTACAGCAGAAACTAACACAGCATTGAAAATCAACTATACTCCAATAAATATTAATTAGAAAAAATTTACTCTTGTTGTTAGCCCATGTCTGACAGTTCCAGCCACACTTTCTGATGGCCCACCTTGTGTCAGACCTCCGTAATCATCTGAACCAATTATTTGCAATGAGTCTCAATATATTGTCTCTCACAAGTAGGCTTCACAGGTGGAATCCCAACTGATACAAGCAGATTCTAAATTTGAAGATTTGTCATTTCAAAGGCCTTTTCTTTCTCTTAACCAGTTTTGCAACAATTCCCTCATAAAGATAGAAATCCTAGAGAAAGAGGAAATATTTCCAATCAATGTACTCTAGAACTTCAATCACCTGTAGGCACTGGAGAGATAAATGTCATGATGCGGTGGGATTATGACAGGTAGACAAGGAAATGCCTACAGTTGGGGCCAAGGATGATCACTGGAAAACAAACCAAATAAATAAATAAATAAAACTTGAAACATTTCCCCAGCAGAGCATTAGCCCCATCCATCTTTCTTCCCAGACTGACTTTCAGAACCACCCGCCCTCCAAGAGGGAAGTCTTTCTTAGGAAATATGCTTATTCCAAGAAGAATGCCTCAAAGATAAAGTTGGAGTTTTTTCTATTAAATACTCAGTGCAGCCTTTCATGCAGCCCTCAATCAGTGCATTATAGCCACTCCATTCTTAAATGCAAGCAGATAGCTCAGGGTCATCAAAAATGTGATGAAATCTTCCAATAGGACCGAGAAAGACCAACTGACATAACAGAAAAAGCAACTAAGGAAAAACAACTATGCAGAAATAAACAAAAGAAAGGTAGATATACGTGCACAGATTGTTAAATATACTGAAAGTGGTATGAAAAGATAATTCAACCTTGAAACCTCATGTTTATATCCAAGAGCTAAGCTGGTTGCCACGTATAAAAGTTTTATTCATACTTTTCAAGAATCACCCTACTAACACGTGTAGCCAAAGGCTCCCACCTCCCACAACACAGCAAAGTAACCACCACAGGACCTGAGATAATGTGAACTTCTGTTGGAGTGGAAGATATAAGTGAGACTTGGTGTTCAGAGATCTGGAGAAACTGATGCAATGTGCATTTGAGACACTTTCTAGGGGAAAAACACTCTTGCTCGACATAGCTAGAAATGATTTGTTCAAAAACTAGGAAGGGCCTGATCTTACACTCAAGATCAGTAGGGGAACAGTATTCTGGCTAAAGTTGGTTTTACTTTTGTATATATTAATCCCAAACTCCTAACTGATCCTTCCTCCCACTGAAAGTGAAAGTGAAAGATGCTCAGTCATGTCCGACTCTTTGCGATCCCATGGACTGTACAGTCCATAGAATTCTCCAGGCCAGAATATTGAGGTGGGTAGTCTTTCCCCTTTTCCAGAGCATCTTCCCAAACCAGGGATCGAATCCAGGTCCCCTGCATTGCAGGCAGATTCTTTACCAGCTGAGCCACAAGGGAACCCTTTCCTCCCCTTATCTCCCTTTGATGACCATAAGTTGTTTTCTATGCCTGAGTCTGTTTCTGTTTCATAAATAAATTCCTCTGTGTCATATTTTAGATTCCACATATAAGCATATCATATGATATTTGTCTTTCCTTTTTGACTTAATTTGCTTTGTATGATAATCTCTAGGTCTATCCATGTTTCTTCAAATGGCACTATGTCATTCCTTTTTTTACAGTTGAATAATATTCTGCTATCTGAATGTACTACAATTTATCTGTCCATTTGTCTATTGATGGACATTTAGGTTGCTTCCANTGGCACTATGTCATTCCTTTTTTTACAGTTGAATAATATTCTGCTATCTGAATGTACTACAATTTATCTGTCCATTTGTCTATTGATGGACATTTAGGTTGCTTCCATGTCTTAGCTATTGTAAATAATGCTGCTGTGTACATTGGGGTGCATGTAGATGGTCTTATATTTGATTTCTCTTCTCTCTGGCTTCTTAATATTCTTAGAATCTAATTTCCATTAGTTAGAGTTCCATTGTTTTATTATTTCTGCTTGTGTGCAACTTTATGTCCCTACCTAGTCCCCTGGATTTTTTCAGGCCAGAAACAACCATATGCCCTTCTCTAGTCATCTCAGCACATCTAGCTACTGGAATAGGCATCCTGGCAGAGGCTTGGCAAGTGTCAGCTGATAGACTGATGGGTTAATTCTCACACCTCCTCCAGTCTCACTTGGGTTTATCTATGGCACACTTGCTAGGATGGTGGCAGCTGAGCTCAGTTGTGACTGAAAAACATGAGCTTCAGTTGCTCATCTGGTATTTGCCAACCAGTGGGTCCAGTTCCATTACTCCACTCAAAACTCCTAAACTAAGTGTGGTTTAGGAAGACTGAGTGCCCAGTGTTTTCCAAGATAGTTTCATTTTTAGCACTGATAATCCCATGTCCCTGGAAATGACTGAGTCNGTTTCAATCTCTGGGTCAGGAAGATCCCCTGGAGTAAGGCATGACACTCCAGTGTTCATGCCTGGAGAACCTATGGACAAAGGAGCCTGGAAGGCCACAGTGCATAGGGTTGCAGAGAGTCGGACACTACTAAAGTGGCTTACAACACACACAGAGACTAAATGAATAACGAGTGGCCAATGACTCTCTTTCTGCTTTGACTTCTTCTCTTTCTCCATAAGAAAAATTCAGAATTCTAACCTAGGCTGGCTCCACTTGTCCTTTTCAGCTTCTGACCCTTCCTGCCAAGCTGGGGATAGAGACCTAAAAGGCTCGTACAGAGTTCATTAGTCTTAGCTTGGATCCTCTTCACTTCATTACCTTGCAAACAATGACATTTTTAACACTGGCCCAGATTCCCCAGGCAAAGGATAAACAAATCAATACAGTGCCATTGGCAAGAAAAAGGAATATCAGCCAAAGAAAATCAATAGGCAGCATGGCTATATTATCTCAAGAAAAATAGTTGCTGTTTTCAAATACCACCATGTGGCCCATGTGTCAGACACTTTACACACTTTATGTGTTATCTTTATAACAAATTGATTAAAAAATATTTCTATTGCTTTACAGATGAGGAAACTGGAGCTCAGAGAGGTGAACATAACAGTGATATAGCTAGTAAATGACAAGTATAGAGTTGAAGCTGCCAACTGTCTAATTCCAAACACATTTTCTACACTACCACCAGGTACCATTGTAAGAAAAATACATGGTGTCTAAGGAACCTAGAGATCCTCATCCAAGATCTAGCTGACTGTATAATATGGAGCCCGTTAATGTGTAGTATGATGACGTTTCAGCTCCTTCAGCTGTAACATCTACATATTATACTTTTTTTTTTTTTCCTTCAGGAAACATTATGGAGTTTGGGGTTAGCAGATGCAAGCTTTTATAAAGAAAATGGATAAACATGGCCCTTGCTGCTATATAGCACAAAAACTATATTCAATATTCTATTACAAATTATAATGGAAAAATACAAAAAAATTATATATATATAAAACTGAACCACTTTTCTTTACAGCAGAAATTAATATAATATTGTAAGTCATTTATACCTCAACAAAATTTTTTAAAAATAATTAAAAAAAAATATTGTGAACACTTAATATATCCCTGTAAATATGGTAGCAAGAAGGATAAAATCATAAATAAGATTCAGGTCCTCTTTGGAATTCCATGACTACCTCATGCTGAGAGTGAGGAGTAACAGACATTATTATAATAAATACCTACATTCCAATTGAGAAAAGTAAAGCTCAGAGAATTAAGTTATTAGTCCAGGTCAATTAGTCAGTATTAGACTTTGATTGGAATCAAGGGTGAATTCCAAAACCTGACCTACAATAAATATGCTATTCCCACTCCACAATTAAAGCCTGGCCCTAGAGTCTACTTTTAAGCCCATCACGGCTAAGGCTAGGGACACAAGGCTTTAATTTAGGAGCCCTCAACAGAAAACAGAATGCATTTTGTTTGTTTTGTTTTGTTTTGTTAATCTGGACTGTCTCATGTTATTGCTTAAAAACCAAAATAGAGCAGGACTGATTGAGAGTGCCGGATCCAGATCTCAATGTGTGACTTTACATGCCAAGTTCATCCCTGGCTACTTTTGTGACACTAGACAAGTTACTTAGCCTCTGTGACACATTTTCCTCATCTATAATGTATGAATAATAATTGTACTTATTTCCTTGGGTTGTGGAGGAGAAAAAAATTTGTTAACATAAGAGCTTAGCAATCTAAGTGTCCATGGTCAAATGAATGAATAAAGAAGGTGCAGTACATATACTTACAATGAAATATTTATTGCTGTTATCGTTTAGTCTCTAAGTCCCCATGAACGGAGCAGCCTGGTAGGCTATAGTCCATGGGGTCGCTAAGAGTCGGACACAACTGAGCGACTTCACTTTCACGTTTCACTTTTGTGCATTGAAGACGGAAATGGCAACACACTCCAGTGTTTTTGCCCGGAGAATCCCAGGGATGGGAGAGCCTGGTGGGCTGCCACCTATAGAGTCTCACAGAGTCGGACACAACTAATGCGACTTAGCAGCAGTAGCAGCAATAGTCTCTAAGTCAGGTCTGACCCTTTGCAACCCCATGCACTGTAGCCCACCAGGATCCTCTGTCCATGGGATTCTCCAGGCAAGAATACTGAAGTGGGTTGCCATTTCCTTCTCCAGAGGATCTTCCAGACCCAGGGACTGAACCCACATCTCCTGCATTGGCAGTCAGATTCCTTATCACTGAGCCACCAGGGAAGCCCACAATAGAATATTACTCAGCCATAAAAAAAGAATGAAATAATGCCATCTGCAGCAACATGGATGAAACCTGAGATGATCATACAAAGTGAAGTAAGTCAGAGAAGAATAAATATATGTGATATTACTTACATGTGGAATCTTAAAAAAAAAAAAAAAAAAAGATATGAGTGAACTTTTTACCAAACAGAAATAGACTCACCAACATAGAAAACAAACGTATGGTTACCAAAGTGGAAACAGTGGGGAAGGATGAATTTCAAATTTGAGATTAATAGATATAGAGTTCTATATACAAAATAAATAAGTAACAAATACCTACTGTGTAACATAGGGAACTATATTCAATGTCTTGTAATAAACTCTAATCGAAAAGAATCTGAAAAATAATGTGTATATATATATATGTTTGTGTATGTATATATGTGCGTATGTGTGTATAACTGAGTAACTTTGCTGTACACCTGAAACTATCACAATGCTAAATTAACTATACTTCAGTTAAAGTGTTAATCACTCAGTCATGTCCAGCTCTTTGTGATCCCATGGACTGTTGCCTTCCAGGCTCCTCTTTTCCATGGGACTATCTAGGCAAGAATATTGGAATGGGTTGACATTCTCTTCTCCAGGGACGCTTCCCTAGGGATTGAACTTGGGTCTCCTGCATTTCAGACATTGCAGACAGATCCTTTCCCTGATGAGCAATCAGGGAAGCCCAAACTTCAATTAAAAATAAGGAAAAAAATGAGATATAAGAGTTTAGGTCTAACACAAAGCAGAGCATTATTAAATAAAAATAAACAATGTTATTATTATTATTACTTTTTATATACTAGTCATGTCACTGGCTTCTCATAAACCAAACAAAATATCTTTTGTTAACACAGTCAAGAGAAGATATACAAAGTTTGTTCAAAGACAAATAAAGTTTGGTTTTTGCTTTTATAAAAAAATGCACTTGACTTTTACAAAGAAGCACAAGCATGCAGTAGGTCTGAGTTCTGATCATGTACTAGTCCCTTTAAAATGTAAAATAAAATTACATTTTTCAATCAGGAAGTAACACACATTCCTGTTCCATGAGTTGAAACTAAATCATCTATTGCATATCCCATATTTTCTTCATATCCCATGAAGAAAAATGGAGTTCATTATTTTTAAAAGTAACAGAAACAAATCCATTGTAGCCCAGCTGTGATTCAGTGTTGGTTATCTTTAGGTTAGAAAAGATAAGATGGGTATTTAGGAAGTTGGAATGATTATTGAAATATGATATTTCTAGATCTTTTAAAACACTTCACTCACAGAATGTTCAGATTAGATTAACCTGACATTTTTACTTTCTTGGGGAAACTATCATTAACCAGATTTTGGACACAAGATGAGACTATTAAACACAATACCAGAATTTGAATCAGGAAGGACTGTGCTTTGGAGGGGCTGTGGTTTGGAGATCTTTTTATTTGCTAAAGAACTAGGAATGGCCAAAAATAAAGTGCAACATTATTTAATAAACCTATACTTTCAAATGCAGAGTTCCAAAGAATAGCAATAAGAGATAAGAAAGCCTTCCTCAGTGATCAATGCAAAGA
>SJYW01038019.1:71463-101241 GCA_006410735.1 Raphicerus campestris
ATTACTCAGGTTGGAAAGGAGGCTAAAGTGAGTGGGAATTTCTTGCTGAGAAGAAAACAGTATGGTTCTTAGAACTAAAGGCTGAGCTGAGATTTCTTTAGCTTCTGACTCTAACCTCTTCCCCAGGCCCCCAAAGATCAAGTGATTCCCTCAATGTTGTCACGTTGTGTAGAAGACCTAATTGTTCTAGTACAGAAGTCATTCCTCACCTACTGTTCTCCTTTATGGGAACTTACCAGGTCCTTTGCACTTTAATCAGATGACAAACAAGGGTGAGAAGGAGGTAATGGCACTCAATTATTTTGTTTCAGTTGAGTTCAGCTCAGTAGCTCAGTCGTGTCCGACTCCTTGCGACCCCAGGAACTCCAGGGCCTCCTTATCCATCACAAACTCCCAGAGTCCACCAAAACTCATGTCCATTGAGTTGGTGATGCCATACAACCATCTCATCCTCTGTCGCCCCCCTCTTTTCCTGCTCTCAATCTTTCCCAGCATCGGGGGTCTTTTCCAATGAGTCAGCTCTTCCCATCAGGTGGCCAAAGTATTGGAGCTTCAGCTTCAACTTCAGTCCTTCCAATGAACAACCAGGACTGATCTCCTTTAGGATGGACTTCTTGGATCTCCTTGCAGTCCAAGTGATTCTCAAGGGTCTTCTCCAACACTACAGTTCAAAAGCATCAATTCTTCAGCACTCAGATTTCTTTATAGTCCAACTCTCACATGACTACTGGAAAAACCATAGCCTTGACTAGATGGACCTTTGTTGACAAAGTAATGCCTCTGCTGTTTAATATGCTGTCTGAGTTGGTCATAACTTTTCTTCCAAGGAGTAAGTGTCTTTTAATTTCATGGCTGCAATCACCATCTGCAGTGATTTTGGAGCCTAGAAAAATAAAGTCAGCCCCTGTTTCTCCTGTTTCCCCATCTATTTGCCATGAAGTGATGGGACCGGATGCTATGATCTTAGTTTTCTGAATGTTGAGCTTTAAGTCAACTTTTTCACTCTTCTCTTTCACTTTCATCAAGAGGCTCTTTAGTTCTTCACTTTCTGCCACAAGGGTGGTGTCATCTGCATATCTGAAGTTATTGATATTTCTTATAGCAAACTTGATTCCAGCTTGTGCTTCCTCCAGCCCAGCATTTCTCATGATGTACTTGTTTAAGTATTAGTAAAGGTATGGAGACAAAGGTATAATGAGTCAAAGAAGGCTTAGGATACTTTGGGAATGGATTCCAGTCCTTAAGTGGAGTGAGTGCACATGGGGGCACCTCTAGTACTGGCTCAGGTGCTGGGTTACCTATTTGAAAAGCTTAGAAAATGCACCAAGCAAAAGCAAAAGGCATGGGGTGGAGGGGGGTATTTACCATTAACATTTGTTTCTAAGACATCGACTTTATGATAGGAGCTAGGCAATCACTGAAGTCTTCAGTGAGAAATACATTATTTTGTTATACTTCTTTATGTTCATTCTATGTTTTAGTGTTGTTTTTCTTTTTAATTACTCTTGGTGAGGTGGTGAGAGAGTGAAGTATCACAATCTTTTAAAGCTTAAGATACCAAAAATTTGTGATCTTGCCTGGAGAAGGGCTTTCCTGGTGGCTCAGCTGGTAAAGAAGATTTGTTGATCTTAGAACTGAGGATAGCAGTGGCCTTGTCAAGTCATTAAATGAGATTACAAGAGATGGGAAAAGGAAGGAAATTGAACAAACCTTTTCTTTTGAGTAAGCCCTGGACACTGGGCTTCATGCTTGGTCCTTTAGTTATGTTCTTGCTTTCCTATAGTGGTTACCAGAACTGACTGAACTCAGCTGCATTTGTACCCCACCCCACCTCATAACATTCAAACTTTTTTTAATGGATAAATAGACTGAGCCTCAGAAAGTTAAATAGCCAATCTAAGATCTTATAATAAAGGAGATGGGGCAGGAATTCACACACATGTCTGTCCCAAACTAGGGATCCCTCTCTTAATCTCAGGATCTTCAACTCTCAAAGGACGTCATTAACTCCATGCTTTCAAAATGTCGGGCTCTCTCCATCTTTACAGCTGGTAGTTGGGCTAGCATTTTGGTAAACTGGTTTAATTTGTTTAATGTCTTTAATATATTTTAAATAGAGGCACTGAAGTCTACCTCCACCACCATGGGGGGCCATGTGCTTTTAAAACCACTGGTCAGATTACAATTCTCAAATCATTACCAGGATTTCTTACTCCTGGCTGTAGCCCAGTCCCTACAGATTCCTTCCAAAGTCACACAGAGCAGAGAGGAGAAGGTTCAACAACTCAAGGTCCTGAGGTGGTAGGAATATGTATTCTTACCTACTAGAGGCCTCTGGCTGGCTGATAACCATCTACCCTCTCCTTATAACTGCTTCTGAATAATGCCTGAGATGAGGCAGTAGCTTATCCTTTTCTGCTTTTAGTAAACAGTTTGTTCTTTTATTTTTCCCATTGCTTTTGTTTATTCGGGGGTTTTGTTATTGTGGCTACCCAGAGCCATATGGGATCATAGTTCCCTGATGAGGGAATTAAACCCATGCCCTTGACAGTGAAAGCCTGGTGGAGTCCTAATTACTGGAAGACCAGGGAATTCCCTAGGGCTTTTCTAAGTGGGGAGCAAGGAGAATAAATAGGATGATGGTTGGGGGGAGTGGGAGTGTCACAGAGATAACTATGTTGTTGTTATGTTGTTGTTAAAACTATGACTGTTATAACAAATTGATTTAAATTTAAACAACAAAATAGGTCTCTGCCCCCGTTTATTTCTGCTACTTTTGTGCTTTTGAAAAGCTACATCTTCCAATGACTGTGCTTATCACCCACTGCTTGTACTTATTATTGACTATTAATTTGGCTGGTGGGAAATCTAGATGGAGAAGAAAAGGGAATATCCCGTTGTTCTTTCACCTCCATGTTTGTGTTTTCATTGATGGAAAAGAAGACAGGACATAGAAAAAGAGAAAGAGCCATTTACACAAATGCCTACCAGCATGCACCCCAGGTGTCTTACCACAGCCTCATTCAAGACATCTTCCAATAAGAAATCATCATTTCATCTCTATCTTCTAGTCTGACCTCAATCCAAAGACTTTTACTGCTTATTTTAAGAGTCAATGCTACAGTCAATGCTATTAAATTATAATCACTCAAGGATTGTGATTTGCATCTTATATTTGTCAATTATTCATAAACTTCCACCCAATCAAGAAAATGAAAAGTCAGTCTTGACTTGAGTCATCATCCATATCCAGAGGGTCACTCAAGGTTACCAATGTTCCCCCCAGATCTTTCTCAAGTCCTTCTCTCCTTGACTCCCCCACCACACTAGTTGAGGTCCTTATCTTTGCCTCTAGTCTGGTCTCTGTCCCATATCTCATCACTCCCAAGTGTGTATTTCCATGGAGAGATCACATTGAGCCCCTGGAAATGGAAATCTATCCGTGCTACTTCCCCTGCCTAAAATCCAGTGGTTTCTCTTCCCCTCTCTATAGGTCCAATTTAATCTTCTTCATACAAGCAGAGAAAAAAAAAATGGCAACCTGCTCCAATATGCTTGCCTGGAGAATCCCATGGATAGAGGAGCCTGACGGGTTATGGTCCATGGGGTTGCAAAGAGTCAGACATGACTGAAGCAACTTAGCACATAAAGGCCATGTGGTATTAATTTATTTAGTTCAAAAATATTTATTAAAGGTTTTCTGTATGTGAGACACTGCTTGACAAACTGGGGGTCCCATGGTAATGTAAACAAACAAGAATCCCTGTCTTCATGAAGCTTACATTCTAGAGGAGGGAGAAGGGGCTTATCTATTACATAAATAGATAATTTGTATTGATTGCTAGAAGCATTTAAGTGGTTTAGGATTGAAGTCAAGGAGCTGGGTTGCTATATTACATAAGGTGACTGGATATGGGGTGCCTGAGTCAATTTTTGAGTGGTGTTCTAAAGGAAGTACAAGTAACAGGTAGCGATGGAGATATATGAACAACTGGATTCTAGGCAAAGCAAACTCTAGTGTATTCAAGAGCTCTGGAAAGAGCAAGGATGCATCCAAGTGGCCTGAGTAGAGTTTGAGAGGGAACCGGAATAGGTGAGTGTGCGTATATCTGTGTGTGTGTTTGTCAGTTAGGAAACTGTGGACAGGGCAGGCCGTCTATAAATTATACTCGCTTTTGACTGAGTGGAGGTTCAGTGACCCTAACATCCCCTCCTTGTTCAGGGTGAACTGAACTGATGCCCAGATGAGGTGGGTGCCCTCCTCCATGCTCTTGTATCACCTGTGCACACTCCTTCCGTAGCCCTGGCTGATCACTTGTGATTTCTTCCTTGTTTGTCTTCCTCATTATTCCACAGTTCAGAGGTTGTCAAAACTGAACATGCGGCAGCATCACCTGCTGCCTTCTTATTGAAAATAAAAGCTTCAGATTAAGTAGATCTGACATAGGACCCAAGAATTAGCATTTCTTACAAGGTCTCAAGAGATGTTTCTGGAAAGCAGGGTGTCCCCTGAGGACCACTATTCTTGTCCTCCAAAGGCTGGGGCTGAATATGATTAGTATACATCCCCAGAACTTGGCTGTTCACTTGGCTTGGCGTCAAAATTCAGAAAACTTGTATTGAGCACCCAAGGTACATTTGCCAGAATGAGAAGAAGGAAAGTAAGGTACCTGAATGGTAAGCCCTCTGCCCTCTCTGTTAATCTTCAAGTGATGCAGTCTTCTGTTGGCAAAGTTCTCTGTATTGATGGTGAATACATGGGTTTCTTCCTTGTTTAGCTGGGAGCGAACTTGTAAGCTTCCTTGAAAAAAAAAAACATTAGAAATTAGAATTAAAAATAGACCTATATAGTGTAAAAAAGTGATCAGATTGCTTTTTAATTGATCATGGCTAATCATTCACATTTTTAAATATGTCATGACTGTAGCATCTGGGTCCATATTAAAACTCCTGAGTATAGAAAAAATATGCATGTGTGTTTGTATGTGTGAGAGTATGTGCATGTGTGTGAGAGTATGTGCATGTGTGTGAGTGTGTGCATGTGTGTGAGTGTGTGCTATCAGAAACCAAAATAATTTTATTGTGAAAACGATTGTTCACACTCTCTTCAGTTTCTACCACTTTCTAGAAATCCTTTTCTTCCTAACTGCCTTCATGGAATTTCAGAATATGTAATGCAAAACAAAATTGTAAACTAATCTAAGGCAGAATGGGTGAGAGCAATCTAGAGCAGTGAGGTCATTACCCAACAGGGTCAGCCAATAGAAGAAGCTCCCTATAGTTAGTCCTGATTCCTCCTCTCCCTTTGTTCTGATCACCATATATTTTCAACTTGGGAGCTTATTTTCTCACTTAAAAATTAATCATAGCTCCTTGAGAATGAAAGTTGCTCAGTCCTGTCAGACTCTTTGTGACCTTATAGACTGTGGCCTGCCATACTCCTCTGTCCAAGAGATTCTCTGGGCAAGAATACTGGAGTGGGTAGCCATTCCCTGTCAGGGATCAAACTCAGGTTTCCTACATTGTAGGCATATTCTTTACCATCTGAGTCACCAGGGAAGCCAAAGAGAACTGAGGTGACTATATGAAAGTGAAAATGTTAGTCACTCAGTCATGTCCAACTCTTTTCAACCCCATGGATTGAAGTCCTCCAGGCTCCACTGTGCAAGGAATTCCCAAGGCAAGAATACTAGAGTGGGTTGCCATTCCCTTCCCCAGGGGATCTTCCTGACCCAGGAATCAAACTTGTGTCTCCTGCATTGCATGCAGATTCTTTACCTTCTGAGCCACCAGGAACTATGTAGGAAGCCCTAATAGCTCCCTAGAAATAGCATATTTGGTGCTGAGAGGCACCTTCACCTGGGGAAAGGGGCCAGTCCGTGGTAGGGAAAGGGCCACCCTTATAAACTAGTGGTCTATTCCCTAGCAAGCTGTTTCAGGCTCTTTCTAAGAACTTGGGTTTTTATTACTATGTAAGGGACTAGATCTGATAGAGTGCCTGATGAACTATGGACTGACATTCTACAGGAGACAGGGATCAAGACCATCCCCATGGAAAAGAAATGCAAAAAAATCAAAACGGCTGTCTGATGAGGCCTTACAAATACCTGTGAAAAAAAGAGAAGTGAAAATCAAAGGAGAAAAGGAAAGATATAAGCATCTGAATGCAATGTCCCAAAGAATAGCAAGAAGAGATAAGAAAGCCATCCTCAGTGATCAATGAAAAGAAATAGAGGAAAGTAACAGAATGGGAAATACTAGAGATCTATCTCTTCAAGAACATTAGAGATACCAAGGTAACATTTCATGCAAAGATGGGCTCAATAAAAGACAGGGATGGTATGGACCTAACAGAAGCAGAAGATATTAAGAAGAGGTGGCAAGAATACACACAAGAACTGTGCAAAAACGATCTTCATGACCAAGATAATCACGATGGTGTGATCACTCACCTAGAGCCAGACATCCTGGAATATGAAGTCAAGTGGGCCTTAGGAAGCATCACTACGAACAAAGCTAGTGGAGGTGATGGAATTCCAGTGGAGCTATTTCAAATCCTGAAAGATGATCCTGTGAAAGTGCTGCAGTCAATACGCCAGCAAATTTGGAAAACTCGACAGTGGCTACAGGACTGGAAAAGGTCAGTTTTCATTCCAATACCAAAGAAAGGCAATGCCAAGGAATGCTCAAACTACTGCACAACTCAATCATCTCACACGCTAGTAATGTTCAAAATTCTCCAAGCCAGGCTTTGGCAATATGTGAACCGTGAACTTCCAGATGTTCAAGCTGGTTTTATAAAAGGCAGAGGAATCAGAGATCAAATTGCCAACATCCGCTGGATCATGGAAAAAGCAAGAGAGTTCCAGAAAAACAGCTATTTCTGCTTTGTTGACTATGCCGAAGCCTTTGACTGTGTGGACCACAATAAACTGTGGAAAATTCTGAAGAGATGGGAATACCAGACCACCTGACCTGCCTCTTGAGAAACCTATATGCAGGTCAGGAAGCAACAGTTAGAACTGGACATGGAGCAACAGACTGATTCCAATTGGAAAAGGAGTACGTCAGGGCTGTATATTGTCACCCTGCTTATTTATATTATAGACAGAGTACATCATGAGAAATGCTGGGCTGAAAGAAGCACAAGCTGAAATCAAGATTGCTGGGAGAAATATCAATAACCTCAGATATGCAGATGACACCACCCTTACGGCAGAAAATGAAGAGAAACTAAAAAGCCTCTTGATGAAAGTGAAAGTGGAGAGTGAAAAAGTTGGCTTAAAGATCAACATTCAAAAAACGAAAATCATGGCATCTGGTCCCATCACTTCATGGGAAATAGATGGGAAACAGTGGAAACAGTGTCAGACTTATTTTGGAAGGCTCCAAAATCACTGCAGATGGTGACTGCAGCCATGAAATTAAAAGACGCTTACTCCTTGGAAGAAAAGTTATGACCAGCCTAGACAGCATATTGAAAAACAGAGACATTTCTTTGAGACAAGGTTATGGTTTTTCCCATGATCATGTATGGATGTGAAAGTTGGACTGTGAAGAAAGCTGAGCTCCAAAGAATTGATGCTTTTGAACTGTGGTGTTGGAGAAGACTCTTGAGAGTCCCTTGGACTGCAAGGAGATCCAACCAGTCCATCCTAAAGGATATCAGCCCTGGGTGTTCTTTGGAAGGAATGATGCTGAATCTGAAATTCCAGTACTTTGGCCACCTCATGCAAAGAGCTGACTCATTGGAAAAGACCCTGATGCTGGGAGGGATTGGGGGCAGGAGAAAAAGGGGACAACAGAAGATGAGATGGCTGGGTGGCATCACCGACTTGATGGACATGAGTTTGCGTGAATTTCGGGAGTTGATTATAGACAGGGAGGCCTGGCATGCTGTGATTCATAGTGTCGCAAAGAGTCAGACATGACTGAGTGACTGAACTGAATGCAATGTAATACATAATATATAAATATGTTCCTAATATATAGTGTATAAATTTTCTATATAGTATATAAATATATATAATAATATAACATACAAATTTTACATAATACATAATATAATATATAATTCAACCCAATTAAGTATATCAGCATGTAATATTTATGTGTCAGGCATGGTAGTAAGGCACACATTCCTTATAGTTATTTGGGACTCTTACCAATCCACTTAGTGAGTCATTCATACACACATTCTGCACACATCTATCTATTTTAGAAATCATTTCCATTTTATAAATCTTTACTAACACTTGCCTAGGAACCATCCATGTTAGATGTTAATCATCTCAACTGGAACCCTGTCAAAGTATTTTATTCTGAAGCCTCTCTGACACTCCAATTTAGGTCTAAAACACTTCCACAATTTCTTAAAGCCATGCAGTTACTGATCTCACCTTCTTAGGAGGTTTTGATGCAATCAGTGCCTCCCAAAGCACCCTGAGAAGATATCCTGAGACCTCTTGCTAACTCATCTTCACACAACTCCTAGGAGGATAAACTCAATTCAAGACTTTTCAAAAATAAGCTTGCTACCATTAAAGGCTGACTTGCAGTCTTACAGGAGGCACTGGGGTGAGATGGAAATGGTTGGGACCAGAAGTTCATTTATCACCTCCCCCTTAGCGTCATGTTCAGCTGATTGGTCAATGAGCAAAGAGACATGTGTCTCCTTTCAGCTACTCTGGTGTCAAGAGGTTAGTGTCACCTTCTTGGATGGCACTGCCCTAGACCCAAAAAGTTCAGTGCTCTTAAACCCTCTTTACCTAATTTATATGCTTCATCTACCTGCTTTCATTTTCCTCCCCAGTGTCTCTCATCCATACCTTTGCTTCCATTTTGTTTAACATAATGGTAATTATTGCAAGTGTAGAGTCCCTTAGACAGGAAACTGGCTGAGGAAAGATGCTCTGAATCTAATAAATGAACAAACAAACAAAAAAAGAATTGTCCTTGGAAGCAACCTAAATGTCCATCAACAGAGGAACTGATAAAGAAGACGTAGTACATATATAAAATGGAACTCAGCTGCTAAAAAGAATGAAATAAGACCATTTGCAGCAACATGGATTGACCTAGAAATTGTCATGCTGAGTGAAGTAAGTCAGAAAGAGAAATAACTTATGACATTCCTTTGTATGTGGAATCTAAAAAGAAATTATACAATTAAACTTATTTATAAAACAGACACAGATTTAGAGAAAGAACTTATGATTCTCAAGGAGGAAGGATGAGGGGAAAGGGATAGTTAGGGAGTTTGGGATGGACATGTACACACCGCTATATTTAAAATGGACAACCAACAAGGACCTACTATAGAGCACACGAAACTCTGCTCAATATTATGTGGCAACTTGGATGGGAGGGCAGTTTGGAGTAGAATGGGTACATGTGTATGTATGGCTAAGTCCCTTTGCTGTTCATCTGAAACTATCACAATAATGTTAATCAGTTTTACTCCAATACAATTTTTTTTTTTTAAAGATCGTCTTAGCCAAATGTTCACTATAATTTATCTAGGGAAATGTATCCCCTCTTATGTGGTCTCATTTTTTTTTTTCTGTTAGTATATGTTGACATTGCTACATTATAAACAGCATGCATTTACCTGTGTGTGTGTGTGTGTGTGTGTGTGNATGGCTAAGTCCCTTTGCTGTTCATCTGAAACTATCACAATAATGTTAATCAGTTTTACTCCAATACAATTTTTTTTTTTAAAGATCATCTTAGCCAAATGTTCACTATAATTTATCTAGGGAAATGTATCCCCTCTTATGTGGTCTCATTTTTTCTTTTCTGTTAGTATATGTTGACATTGCTACATTATAAACAGCATGCATTTACCTCTGTGTGTGTGTGTGTGTGTGTATATGGGCTGAAATAAGATATTCAAAGTATAGAAATGAAATGAAATTGATTTGAGTTTCAGGGCTTTTCCAAATATGCTTCTGGAATAAACATGTGTATAATGGAATGACCTTTTGGTCACCAGCAAGTATGCTGTAAAGCATCATTGCATCTTATTAATACTGGAACATTCTAGCTGTATATGCTCTCACTCTGTTTAGGTCTCCAGGCAAAATTCATATCATTATTTTTAGAATTATACAAGTATTTTCAATGTCATTTTAAAAGTGTTGGAGAGAAATCTATAATCTCAAAAATGTGTTCAAATACAATGATAAAGGATCTAGTTTAAATCAAAGAGGATGTGGACATATTCGGTTAAACATTCTTGCTACTTTCTGGACAGTTACTACCCCTTGGCTTCTATCATTCTTGAGTTTTTTTTCATATGACTCCTCTTTCAGCTAGAACTTTTTTTTGTTCCTTCCTCCATATGACAGGTGAAGGAACAGAGGTGCAGGAAGGTGAAAATTTTTCATCATTTAAAATAAGTGATTGACTCAGATTTAGAAATGAAATTGAGTTAGTTCTAAAGAACATGATATTCCCATGGAACACAAGGGTCCCATGTGTTCATCTCAGCCAAGAATAGGTCTTCCATTCCAACCTTTCCCATTAAGTTTATTCCTACTCAAACTCCAACATTAAGCATTCAGTTGCCTCTTCCAGGAAACCTTATATGGCTTTTCCAAGGTGCCCTCTTCTGCTCCTGTGGGTCCTGTGCTCACCTCTGTGCTGTCTGTTTACTTGCCTATTTTTTCCTTCCTTCTTTGCATCTCTCCCTTCCTTCCTTTCATTCTTTTCTAAACTACATAAATTATTGTCTCAAATTCTGAAGGCTAGAAGTTTGAAATGTTCTCTCAAAGTATCTAGGCTAGGATTCTTCCTTGCTTCTTCTTAGCATTTGATGGATACCTCCATCCTTACCTTGAAGATGCTTTATTCCAATCTCTTTCTTTTCTTCACATGGCTCCTCTCTATGTGTATTAGATAGAAGGACATTAAAAGCTACTCTAACACTGTAAAGAGTTGACTTATTGGAAAAGACTCTGATGCTGGGAGGGATTGGGGGCAGGAGGAGAAGGGGACGACAGAGGATGAAATGGCTGGATGGCATCACTGACTCGATGGACATGAGTCTGAGTAAACTCTGGGAGTTGGTGATGGACAGGGAGGCCTGGCGTGCTGAGATTCATTGAGTCGCAAAAAGTCAGACACGACTGAGCGACTGAACTGAAATGAACTGAATACTGTAAAAGGATAATTCTGTTCCTTTTTAGCCACTGATCTATTTATATTCTTCTTGACAATCACCTACTTGTGAGAATGTGAATATTATGGACTAGAAATTCAAAATTTGAAAAATCCAACTATTATGTAGTTCATCATCTTGAATTGGGCCTCAGGATAAAGATTCTCATACCTCAGTTTCTTCAAGAACAACATTTTGCTGTAGTTTACTTGTTTCCACTTTGCCAGTTTTCCTATTCTAATCTGTCTTCCATACTGTCACTAGTGTGAGTATTCTAACACAGGCTTACATGGCCATGTGATTTTACTCCAAGATTAATTTTACATGATATATTTCAAGTGTGTAGCCTGGCATGCAAAGCCTTCTTCTTACCTTTTCAACTTTATCAACACATACTTTCCATAATTGAATCATATCTGAACTAACAGAATTCCTTCAAATAATGCTCCTTCTTGATTTTGTGCATTGTATTTCTTCATCTGAAACTGCCCCTGCCTTCTTACCTGTATGCCAACCCCTTCTCATTTATTAAGACCCAACTTATATGACACAGGTCTCCACTTTCCTTCATGACAGGTATGATCTTTCCTTCTTGTATTGTCACTGTGCTCATTTTTGGTAACATTCTCAATATATCAAGCTTCACTTGTGTTTGCCCTTGAATTTAAGTTTCTCTCAGATGAATAGATGCTTATTCATCTTTGTGTCTTCAGAGAAGAGCACAGAGCCCGCTATCTTAAGTCACCAGAAGACACTTGTTGAATAAAATAGGCGCTCTGTAGAATGCTATATCACTACTTCAAAATTATATACTAGCAGTTATTCAATGTCTACTGTGTGCCAGACACAAAATTAATAAATAGTTATAATGTTATAGTTTTGTCTTTAAGGGATTTGTTATCTAGCTAAAGGGGACAAAATCAAGGTCATACTTTCCTGCTTATATGCCAACCATGCATTAGAACTTTAATTTGGTACTAAAGGCTTTTTTTCCCAAAACTTCTCAGATTAGAGAGCAAAATTTCAGTGAAGTAAAATCTCTACAAATAAATAATAATAATAAAAGCAATTATTATGACATTCATAGTGAAATGAATTCAAACCCAAGAGGACAGAACATCAATGTGTATGGTCCTTCCACTGTATCATGTTGCCTTCAAAGACATGTTTGCTCCAGTAGACAAGTGAGTTGATGAACAGAGAGGTGTATGGTTGGGTAAAGTAAAAAGAGGATGATTATTTATAGACAATAGAGATACATGTTTTGTGAATTCAAATAATGAGCAGTTGTAAGAAGTGAGGTAATGAGAAAGAGTCCTCAGAGAAAGAGATTTATTGAAGAAGGTAGAACTGAAACAGGCAAAAAGAAAAAGAAAAGTATTATGCTTATGTAGCTATAGAGATAAAATCAGAGCAATGTGACTGATTTTTACCATGATTTGATTAGAACCAACCAGAGGCCCAGGAGTCATGTATTGATGTGAAGGTTGGACTGTGGAGAAAGCTGAGGGCCGAACAATTGATGCTTTTGAACTGTGGTGCTGAAGAAGACTCTTGAGAGTCTCTTGGACTGCAAGGAAATCCAACCAGTCCATTCTAAAGGAGATCAGTCCTGGGTGTTCTTTGGAAGTAATGATGTTAAAGCTGAAACTCCAGTACTTTGGCCACCTCATGTGAAGAGTTGACCCATTTGCTCAGAGGGATTGAGAGTAGGAGGAAGAGGGGATGACAGAGGATGAGATGGCTAGATGGCATCACCAACTTGATGGATGTGAGTTTGAGTGAACTCTGGGAGTTGGTGATGGACAGGGAAGCCTGGCATGCTGTAATTAATGGGGTTTCAAAGAGTTGGACATGACTGAGCAGCTGAACTGAACTGAAATGAAGCAGAGGTCAATGTGGCTGATAAACAGTCACCCGACTGCTCTTCACATTTTGAAATATAGAAACACTAAGACTCTGAAACATGAGTATAGCTTGGAAGAGGGTGGTAACAAAGAGAGAAGTTACAAGAAGAAGCCTTGTACTAAAAGGGCAAACAATTTGAGCTTCTTATAAAGAAAGATCCCGTAAGGCGCTAAACACATGCCTGACTGGGCTGATATACACAAAGTGATAGTTTAAGAAAACTAGCCTGGGTACCCCGTGTCCAGGTCAGATCTAAAAGGGAAGATGGAGGGCCTCCCTGGTGGCTCAGTGGTAAAAAATCCACCTGCTAATGCAGGAGACTCAGATTCTATCCCTCATGCCAGAGGATCCTATGTGCTGCGGAGCAGCTAAGCCCATTCGTCAGCTAGTGCTCTAGAGCCTGGGAGTTGAAACTACTGAAGCTTGCGTGCCTAGAGCCTGTGCTCCACAGCAAGAGAAGCCACAGCAGTGAGAAGCCTGCACACCACACCTAGAAAGTAGCCTCCAGTAGTCATAACTAGAGAAAAGCCCGCACAGACACACTCAACACAGCCAAAAATAAAACAAATAAATAAGAATAGAATGCAAACGAGTACAACCACTATGGAGAACAGTGTAGAGATTTCTTAAAAAACTGCAAATAGAACTGCCTTCAGTTCAGTTCAGTCGCTCAGTCATGTCCAACTCTTTGCAACCCCATGAATCACAGCACGCCAGGCCTCCCTATCCATCACCATCTCCCAGAGTTCACTCAAACTCATGTCTATCGAATCAGCAATGCCATCGAGCCAATTCATCCTCTGTTGTCCACTTGTCCTCCTGCCCCCAATCCCTCCCAGCATCAGAGTCTTTTCCAGTGAGTCAACTCTTCACATGAGGTAGCCAAAGTACTGGAGTTTCAGCTTTAGCATCATTCCGTCCAAAGAAATCCCAGGGCTGATCTCCTTTAGAATGGACTGGTTGGATCTCTTTGCAGACCAAGGGACTCTCAAGAGTCTTCTCCAACATCACAGTTCAAAAGCATCAATTTTTTGGCACTCAGCTTTCTTTATAGTCCAACTCTTACATCCATACATGGCTACTGGAGAAAAGCTTTGACTAGATGGACCTTTACTGGCAAAGTAATGTCTCTGCTTTTTAATATGCTGTCTCGGTTGGTCATAGCTTTTCTCCCAAGAAGAAAGCATCTTTTAATTCCATGGCTGCAGTCACCATCTGCAGTGATTCTGTAGCCCCCAAACAAACAAACCAAAAAATGTATTTCACTGTTTCCATTGTTTCCCCATCTATTTGCCCATGAAGTGATAGGATTGGATGCCATGATCTTAGTTTTCTGAATGTTGAATTTTAAGCCAACTTTTTCACTCTCCTCTTTCACTTTCATCAAGAGGCACTTTAGTTCTTCTTCACTTTCTGCCATAAGGGTGGTGTCATCTGCATATCTCAGGTTAATGATATTTCTCTCAGGAATCTTGATTCCAGCTTTTGTTTTATACAGCCTGATGGATTTCACATGATGTACTCTGCATATAAGTTAAATAAGCAGACTGACAATATACAGCCTTAACATACTCCTTTCCCAATTTGGAACCAGTGTGTTTCTCTGTGTCCAGTTCTAACTGTTGCTTCTTGAACTGCTTACAGATTTCTTAGGAGGCAGGTCAGTTGGTTTGGTATTCCCACCTCTTTCAGAATTTTCGGCAGTTTGTTGTGATCCACACAGTCAGAGGCTTTGGCATAGTCAAAAAAGCAGAAGCACATGTTTTTCTGGAACTTGTTTTTTCGATGATCCAGTAGATGTTGGCAATTTGATCTCTGGTTCCCCTGCCTTTTCTAAAACCAGCTTGAACATCTGGAAGTTTACAGTTCACATATTACTGAAGCCTGGCTTGGAGAATTTTGAACATTATTTTGCTAGAGTGTGAGATGAGTGCAACTGTGCGGTAGTTTGAGCATTCTTTAGCATTGCCTTTCTTTGGGATTGGAATGAAAACTGACCTTTTCCAGCCCTGTGGCCACTGCTGAGTTTTCCAAATTTGCTGGCCTATTGAGTGCAGCAGTTTCACAGCATCATCTTTTAGGATTTGAAGTATCTCAACTGGAATTCTATGACCTCCACTAGCTTTGTTCATAGTGATGCTTCCTAAGGCCCACTTGACTTCACATTCCAGGATATCTGGCTCTATGAGGCACTTATTTACTTAGAGCCTTGACCTAGGAGTCCTTATGTCATTTATTTCCTCTATGAGCTACATATGTCACACATATAAGTCATCAGCAGCTCTTTGGTCTCTATAAAGTAAATCCTATATCTCTGTACCTCTTTCCAGCTCAATCATTATGCACTCATCATTCCATCATCATCTCTCACCAGGACTACTGCAATGCATCTGAACTAACTTCACAGATTCCAATCTTAGCTCTTTTCCTTCACATTCGTACATTCTTTATTGGGCAGGCAAAATAAGCTTTCTGAAATATTTATCTGATGTTGCTACTTAAAATGTTTTAATGATACCCCAATATATTTAGAATAAAATCCAAATTCTTTCTCGTAGATCCTATATAACCTTATTTCATTCTACATTTTCCCTCATCCATTAAATTCCAGCTACTGCATACCCACATTATGCTCCCAGAATGTGTCAAATCCACTCCTGTCTTAGAGTCTTTACATCTGCTTTCTCTACAACCTGGAATGTTCCTCTTACAAATATCTTCCAGGAATCCCCTCCTCATTTGTGGACTAAATCCATGCAATGATGCCTTCTGTAGTCATGTACTCCTAACTCAGTACCTCCACCTAAGAGTGTTTTCCAAACTGCTAGTCATGATTGACTAGTACATCATAGAATAAATAACAGAGTTCAGTATCTGTTATTACTCACTGTACCCTCTCTAATTCCAATTACAAGCATTTCACTCTCTGAATACAATATTCTCCCTTTCATTTTCCCTTCATCTAATCCCTAGATTCCCATAATCTTTTTGTTTGTTTGTTTGTTTAATTGTACTTGGTTTACATGCTATATTAGTTTTAGGCATACACAGTGATTTAGTTCATACATATATAGATTATGTGTGTGTGTGTGTGTGTGTGTGTGTGTGTGTGTGTGTGTGTGTGTGTATTCATTCTTCTTCAGATTCTTTTCCTTTGTAGATTATTACAAGATATTGAGTGTGCTATCCAGTATATCCTTTTTGTTTGCTTTATATAAAGTAGGGTGAACATGTTAATTCCAACTCCTAATTTATCCCTCCTGCCTTCCCCTTTGGTAATCATAAGATGGTTTTCTCTGTCTGTGAGCCTATATGTTTTGTAAATAAGTTCATTTGTGTCATATTTTAGATTCCATACATAAGTTATATCAAATGGCATTTGTCTTTTTCTGTCTTGCTTCACTTTTAGTATGATAATCTCTAGGTCCATCCATATTGCTGCAAATGGCATTATTTCATTCTTTGCTATGGTTGAATAATATTCCATTGTAGTATGTACCACATATTCTTTATCCATTCATCTGTTGATGGACTCTTAGGTTGCCTGTATGTCTTGGCTATTGTAAACAGTGCTGTAATTGAATTCATGTATCTTCCCAAATTATAGTTTTCTCCAGATGGAGTGGAATCATTTTCTCCCAGGAGTGGAATCACTTGATTATATTGTAACACATTTTTTAAAATGAGCAGAATATCTAATAGACATCTCTAAATAAGAATACAGATGGCCAACAGGCCATCATTAATAATTAATAATTAGAGAAAACATCATTAATAATGATGTTTAACATCATTAATAATTAGAGAAAATGCAAATCAAAATCACAATGATGTGTCCATTCACACCAGTCAGAATGGCCATTATCAAAAAATCTACAAATAAATACTGGAGATGATGTGGAAAGAAGGGAATCCTCTTGCATTGTTGTTGGAATGTAAATTGGTACAGTCAGTCCATACTGTTCAAGCTCGTTTTAGAAAAGGCAGAGGAACTAGAAATCAAATTTCCAGCATTCGCTGGATCATCGACAAAGCAAGAGAGTTCCTAAAAAACATCTATTTCTGCTTTATTGACTATGCCAAAGCCTTAGACTGTGTGCATCACAATAAACTGTGGAAAATTCTGAAAGAGACGGGAGTAGCACACTACCTGACTTGCCTCTTGACAAACCTATATGCAAGTCAGGAAGCAGCAGTTAGAACTGGACATAGAATAACAGACTGGTTCCAAATAGGAAAAGAAATATGTCAAGGCTGTATATTGTCACTCTACTTATTTAACTTATATGCATAGTACATCATGAGAAATTCTGGGCTGGAGGAAGCACAAGCTGGAATCAGATTGCTGGGAGAAATAACAATAACCTCAGATGTGCAGATGACACCACCCTTTTGGCAGAATGTGATGAACTAAAGAGCCTCTTGACGAAAGTGAAATAGGAGAGTGAAAAAGTTGGCTTAAAGCTCAACATTCAGAAAACTAAGATCATGGCATCTGGCCCCATCACTTCATGGGAAATAGATGGGAAAACAGTGTGAATAGTGGCTGAATTTATTTTTCTGGGTTCCAAAATCACTGCACATGGTGATCGCAGCCATGAAATTAAAAGACACTTACTCCTTGGAAGGAAAATTATGACCAACCTAGAGAGCATATTAAAAATTCAAAGACATTACTTTGTCAACAAAGGTTTGTTTAGCCAAGGCTATGGTTTTTCCAGTGGCCCAGTAGTTGCGTATGGATGTGAGAGTTGGACTGTGAAGAAGGCTGAGCACCAAAGAATTGATGCTTTTGAACTGTGGTGTTGGAGAAGACTCCTGAGAGTCCTTTGGACTGCAAGGAGATCCAACCAGTGCATCCTAAAGGAGATCAATCCTGGGTGTTCATTGGAAGGACTGATGTTGAAGCTGAAACATCAAAATTTTGGCCACCTGATGGGAAGAGCTGATTCATTTGAAAAGACCCTGATGCTGAGAAAGATTGAAGGTAGAAGGAGAAGGCGAAAACAGAGGATGAGGTGGTTAGATGACATCACTGACTCAATGGACATGAGTTTGGGTAAACTCCAGGAGTTGGTGATGGAGAGGGAGGCCTGGTTTGCTGAGGTTCATGAGGTTGCAGAGTCAGACACAACTGAGCAACTGAACTATACTGAACTGAACTGAACTGAACCATGACTCTCTTCTCCTATAGACTCTCAACTCCCTTGATGTACTCTTACTTCATTGAGAAGGTATTTGTTTGGCAGAACAATAACTGCTAAAATCCAATCTTCACTCTATCTTTGCAAGGTTCAGCTGGCAGAAAAATGTATAAACCCTGCAAATTGCTTATGAGCCACTTTAAATTATTCATGACCAACTTCAAGTGGAGCTTTCTTGTGTTCTCTTAGCCTCATTGTAATTCCTGTGTCCATTCACCTACTGACTCAGAGAGCTACTTAATGGCATTTAGTCTTTGCTCAAATCTCCATCTTACCTTCTCCTTCTCCCATCTCAGTTAATAACCTTGACTCCTGCTTCTCTAAGAAAACTGAATCAATCAGAAGAAAACTCCCTGATACTTCTGCCACCATATTGACTAACAGATCAATTTCTGAGCCTGTGTGGTTTCCTTACCTTTGTAACTTAGATGAATTGTCCATGCTTTTACTTAAATGCATCCTTGTTTCACATTCTCCTGATGTCTTGAACTCCTGTTTCAAGACATCACTCAAGCAATATCCCCTTTCTTTACCATTTTTCTTCCTCTTTATGACATCATTCCCATTAGCAATTTTTTTCCAGATTTCAATGGAATTTAAAACACACACACACACACACACACACACACACACACACACACACAATCTCTTCAATTCTCTTAACTTTAGTCCTGGCCACATTTCTCTGGTCTTCTGGCTTACCAGGAAACTCCTGTTAGGCATCATGCTGTACTTTCTGAATCCAATTCCTTTTTTCCACTTGCTCTTAAACTTCATCTGGTAAGATTTTATCCCAGAGTCTCCATGAAAATTTCTGTTGCCCAAATCATCAATAACTTTCATGTTGTTAAATCTAATTTTCCATTCAAGATCTCCAGTTTACTCTCACCAGCATTTTATCCAATCACTTTCTTCTACAAAACTATTTGCTTGGCTTCCAGGACATGACTGTCTCCTAGTCATCTCCCACTTCACTGGCTCCTCCTTCTTCCTCCACATTTCTGAATCCTTATTTTTTCCTTGACCTCTTAATGTTGAAGTTTCAAGGCTCAGCCTGTGGACTTCCCTTCTCTATCAATATTCACTGCCTTGCTAATTTTGTCTAGCATTTTGGTTCCAAATACCATTTTTGTGGTTTCTTATGACTGTTGTAGCACATAGTTCTAGATGCTAGAAATCTGAAATCTAAGTATCATCAGGTCCATATTTCCACCAAATACTCTAGGGGAAAGTCTTTCCTTTGTTTCCTGTGAGTTTCTGGTAGCTCTTGGTACTCCTTTGTGTTCCTTGATTTGTAGCTGCATCATTCCTACAGGAATGTTATTTATTGTTATGTTATATGGCCTTATTCCCTTTGTGTATCCCTTTATGTGTCTCTGTGTCTCTATATCCTTATCTCCCTCTTCTTATAAGAACATTGGTGATTGGATTTAGGTCCCATTCTAATACAGCATGACTTCACTTTAACCTTGTTTCCAATAAAGTTCACATTCTGATGTTCCAGCTAGACATCAACTGGCAGGGGTTGGGGGGTGGAAATCTATTGAAGCCAGTATAGTATCTAACTATAGGCCAATTTCCAAATTTATTGCTCCACCTTGGTCATCTGCCCTCAACTTCAGACTCTTCTAATCAATTGTGTCTCTTCTTGTTTGGCTAATAGGCACCTCAAATTTACTACACCCAAGACTGAACTCATGATCTCTTCTAAATCTCCTTCTATGACTCTTCCTTACTTAAACACTGACAATCTTATAAATTTAGGTGCTGATTAAAAAAAAAAAAAAACAAATCGTGGGTTCCTCTGTGATGTCTTATATCTTATGTCCAACAGGGAATGACAAAGTTTAATCCTCCACCCTCCAAAATATACCTGAGTCTAACCACTTTTTTCATTCCTCACCAATTCCTCTATTGCTAATCCTCACCCCAGTCAGCCAACATTTCTCATCCAGACTAATTCAATAGCCTCCTAACTACTCTTCTTCTCTTCTAACCCCCTGTATACTGTTCTCCACAGAGCCTCTAGAGAAATCCTGTTAATGTATAAATCAGCCTAACCACTCCTCTGCTTGTTCAGTGGGCCCTCATCTTTCCCAGTTTAGTTCAGTAGACATCTTTCTTTTTTTTCCTTTATTGAAGTAATGTTGATTTACAACATTGTTTTAATTTCAAGTGTACAGCAAAGCAATTAATATGTATATATGCATGTGTATTAGTCACTCAGTCATGTCCAGCTCTTTGCAACCCCTCTTTGTAGCCCATCAGGCTCCTCTGTCCATGAAATTCTCCTGGCACAAATACTGGAGTGGTTTGCCATGCTCTTCTCCAGGGTATATATGCATATATACCTGATGCTCTCTAATCATCTCTATTATAACATAATTATTTATTACAAAATATTGAATATTTAATATAGTGCCCTATGCTATACAGTAGATCCATATTGTTTATTTATATATAGTCCTGTGTATATACTAATCCCTAACACCTAGTTTATCTCTTCCCACTTTAGTAACCATAGTTTGTTATATATATATATATATTCATTTATTTTGATTGGAGGCTAATTACTTTACAATATTGTATTGGTTTTGCCATACATTGACATGAATCCACCACGGGTGTACATGTGTTCCCCATCCTGAAACCCCCTCCCATCTCCCTCCCCATCTTTTCTGAGTCTGTGATTCTATTTTTGTTCTGTAAAGAAGTTCATTTGTATCTTTTATTTTTAAGTTTCCACATAAAAGTGATATCATACCTTCTTTGTATTTCTCTGTCTGGCTTATTTCACATTGTATGNACCCCCTCCCATCTCCCTCCCCATCTTTTCTGAGTCTGTGATTCTATTTTTGTTCTGTAAAGAAGTTCATTTGTATCTTTTATTTTTAAGTTTCCACATAAAAGTGATATCATACCTTCTTTGTATTTCTCTGTCTGGCTTGTTTCACATTGTATGATAATCTCTAGGTCCATCCATGTTGCTATAAATAGCATTATTTCATCCGGTTTATGGCTGAGTAATGCAAACTGCCGCACAATCGCACTCATCTCACATGCTAGTAATGTTCAAAATTCTCCAAGCAAGGCTTCAGCAATATGTGAACCATTAACTCCCTGACGTTCAAGTGAGTTTTAGAAAAAGCAGAGGAACCAGAGATCAAATTGTCAACATCCGCTGGATCATGGAAAAAGCAAGAGAGTTCNTTGTTGAATAACATTTAGATTACTTTTATCTCTTGGCTATTGTAAATAATGCTGCTATAAACATAGGGGTGCATGCATCTTCAAATTAGAATTTTTATCTTTTCCATATATGCCCAGATAGAAGACAAGTTCCTTGCTGTTATTATAAGGTCCTAAGGCCTCATATTTGTTTTTCCAGTAGTCATGTATGTATGTGAGTATTGGATAATAAAGAAGGTTGAGTGCCAAAGAATTGATGCTTTCAAACTATGAGGCTGGAGAAGATTTTGGAGAATCCCTTGGACTGCAAGGAGATCAAACCAGTCAATCTTAAAAGAAATCAACCCTGAATATTTATTGGAAGGACTATTGCTGAAGCTGAAGCTTCAATACTTTAGCCACCTGATGCAAAGAGCAGGCTCATTAGAAAAGACCCTGATGCTGGGAAAGATTGAGGGCAGGAGGAGTAGAGGGCAATAGAGGATGAGGATGGGATGATTAGAGAGCATCACCAACTCAATGGACATGAATTTGAACAAAATGTGAGAGATAGTGGAGAACAGAGGAGCCAGGTGTGCTACAGTCCATGCAGTCACAAAGAGCCAGACACGACTTAGTGACTGAGGAATAATAAGGCCTTATATTACCTCTCTCTCCTCATCAGCTACTACATTCCTCCTTGTCTCTGGATCCAGCCACAATGCTTTCCTTATCAGTTCCTAGAGAACATGCATACCTCTGTTTCAGGACTTTTCATTCCCTATTTTCTCTGGAACGATCTTCTCAGGGTATTCACAGGGCTCCTCCACCCCACTGGCAACTCCTTCATGTCTTTGCTCAAATAGAACTGGTTTCAAGAGCTCTTCTCTGATGACCATTTCAAAAGCTCCAAGATCTTTACTCTACTTAAACATATCTTTAAATCTTTTACTTTGCTCATTTTCCCTAATAGAGCTTATCTTCTTAGAATATTTTGCTTCTTGTTATATGTATTATTTACTATCTATAGCCTTCCATCAGAATGAACAAGTGTGTGTGTGTGTGTGTGTGTGTTCAGTTGCTCAGTTGTGTCTGAATCTTTGCGACCCCATAGATTGTAGCCTGCCAGGCTTCTCTGTCCATGGAATTTTCCAGACAAGAATACTAGAGTGGGTTGATATTTCCTACTCCAGGGGATCTTCTCAACCCAGGAACTGTGCCTATGTCTCTTGCATCTCCTGCATTGGCAAGAAGATCCTTTCCTACTGCACCATGAGCCGCTATATATAGGGAAAACATTGTTTCAGACATATAAACCCATGCTGGATCACTATATAAGAACATTTCTTATCACATATTTTGTTCAGATATTGTTGGAAAGTCCAGGTCTTTCAAACAGCTATTTTCATAGTATTTATCACCAACCTACTCATTTATTTTTACATTTTAAAATTTGTTTAGTGATTTTCATTCCCCATCTAAATTGAAAGATCCATAATAACAGAGCCTTACTTGTGTTTTCCCTTGGGATATTCTTAGCGTTAATAAAAATGCCTGGCATATAGTTGCAGTCAATGGGGTCAAAAAATATTTATTGAAGTCTTTATAGAATGAATGAATAGGTAGTTTCAATGATATATGAAATATATTTCCTTTATCTCAAACATGCTTAATTTTACATATATGTATATGTGGATATGAGAGTTGGACTGTGAAAAAAGCTGAGCACCAGAGAATTGATGCTTTTGAACTGTGGTGTTGGAGAAGACTCTTGAGAGTCCCTTGGACTGCAAGGAGATACAACCAGTCCATTCTGATCAACCCTGGGATTTCTTTGGAAAGAATGATGCTAAAGCTGAAACTCCAGTACTTTGGCCTCCTCATGCGAAGAGTTGACTCATTGGAAAAGACTTTGATGCTGGGAGGGATTGGGGGCAGGAGAAGAAGGGGACGACCGAGGATGAGATGGCTGGGTGGCATCACTGGCTCGATGGACATGAATCTGAGTGAACTCTGGGAGTTGGTGATGGACAGGGAGGCCTAGCATGCTGCGTTTCATGGGGTCGCAGAGTCAGACATGACTGAGTGACTGAACTGAACTGAATTGAACTGATAATGAAAGCAATTATTTATGATAATAAAGCAATTATTTATTAAATAATTTTAATATTTATAATTTTCTAGCTATTAATGTCAGCTACTGTCATTCTTAATATCATTAGAATTTCATTTATTGCCCATTTTGTTCTAGTAATTGTCTTAAATGCTTTTGTCATATTTCAACTTTAAACCTCAAAAATACATCCTATGTATTATTGTTATTATGCTGATTGTACATATGAGGGCAATTTAGCTTTTCTAAGCTAGTTAGACATTTAAATTTCAGCCATTTTACACAGGCTTTTCTCCAGTCTAATTGTAATCTGCATTTCCCACCACCTCACAAGCATGGAAGGGTAGTATCCAAACTCTGCATCTCTTCCTTAGCACCCACCATTTGAAGATAAATCTTTAATAAAGTTCACTTAGATGAANACAGGCTTTTCTCCAGTCTAATTGTAATCTGCATTTCCCACCACCTCACAAGCATGGAAGGGTAGTATCCAAACTCTGCATCTCTTCCTTAGCACCCACCATATGAAGATAAATCTTTAATTAAGTTCACTTAGATGAAGGCATAATGTTTGTTTGATAATCCCACTTAGACTTCACAGAGGAAATATTAAAAAAAAAAAAAATCTGTGGCCATTCTGAAACCAGACTCAATTGTCCAGAACTTGTTGTCAAATCACCACAAGCACAATTGAATGCTAAATTTCATGAGATGTCTCCAAGCTAAAAAAAAAAAACCTTTTTAAAAATCTTTGAAACAGAGAAGTTTGTACTTAAAAACTGCACAGACTCCATGGAAGATAAAGTCCATTTGCACAGCAAAGTTAATGTTTATTCTTCCCAAGTTTCTATCTTTGGCAAGGTGAGGACAGATTAGAACCCTGAAGAATCAGCCACCCTAAAAAAAATATTCCTAGTTCTTTGAGAATTTCTCACGAGTCAGTAATTGCAATGCACTGTGGCTTCTCAGATCCATTCAGCTAAGATGATTTTCTACAGCTCAATTCATTCCTTATTCAAAAGCAACCTTGAAAGCCCTCAGAGGAAGTAATAAACAGGTTCCAAGTCTTCTAGCCTATTTGGTGATGGGTTGTGGTTTACTTCATTCAGCGCTATTCTAAGCACCTTCATAAGCAACAATTATCTTCTTCTATTTCAGCCTTTCTGTTTACGTTTGCACAAAATATTCCACAACCTCTTACCTTTAACTGAACAGTTGTTTGCCTAGGAAAAGAGCCCCATTAAAATGCAGACCAAACTCCCCTCTTCCATGGTATTCTGTCCAAACCCATCATTGTTTTTCTGCATCATGTAATGTTAGCTTTTTTTTTCAGCCACAGAAAAATACAGAAAATTATGAAATTAGGAGTTTAATTTTTCATTTATCTGTTGATATGTATGAATGAAACCACACAAGTTCCTTTGGTTCATGGTTGTCCTCTGAATTTAGTCTTTATGGCATGTGTAAAAGGCACACACCACAAAACATAATGGGAGAAACTAACCAATGCTTTATGTGCGTGGAGACATCATCATGCTACTACAGATCTTTTTTCCTTTTCTTCTGAGACCCACTTAGAGTTCACTTACATTTAAAAGGGCTTCCCTGATGGCTACCATGGTAAAGCATCTGCCTGCAATGTGGGAGACCTGGGTTCGATTCCTGGGTGGGGAAGGTCCCCTGGAGAAGGAAATGGCAATCCACTCCAGCACTCTTGCCTGGAAAATCCCATGGACGGAGGAGCCTGATAAGCTACAGCCCATGGGGTCGCAAAGAGTCGAACAAGACTGAGCGACTTCACTTTCACTTTCCATTGAAAAACTCTCTCCCCTTCTTTCTGTATGATTTACAGGGTTTGAAGGCAATAGTCATTAGAACTAGACATTGTAATTAGTCTTTAAAGTATTCAGGATGAGGCAGCTTTGTAAATTTTATGTCCTCTTTTTATGATCCAATTGCTTTTGAATATAGAAGCTTTTGATCATGGCACTTACAATTTTACAGTATTTGGAGCAAATGTTAGTTGTGTGTGTTTTTGAACATTTTTTAAAAGTTTTTGAGCACCACAGATCATGATGATATAAAGCAATGCCAATTCACAGAAATATTGAGTCATGCTTTGTGATTTGTTTCCTGGGAGGTGAAAATGCTGCNAAAAAAAAAAAAAACCTTTTTAAAAATCTTTGAAACAGAGAAGTTTGTACTTAAAAACTGCACAGACTCCATGGAAGATAAAGTCCATTTGCACAGCAAAGTTAATGTTTATTCTTCCCAAGTTTCTATCTTTGGCAAGGTGAGGACAGATTAGAACCCTGAAGAATCAGCCACCCTAAAAAAAATATTCCTAGTTCTTTGAGAATTTCTCATGAGTCAGTAATTGCAATGCACTGTGGCTTCTCAGATCCATTCAGCTAAGATGATTTTCTACAGCTCAATTCATTCCTTATTCAAAAGCAACCTTGAAAGCCCTCAGAGGAAGTAATAAACAGGTTCCAAGTCTTCTAGCCTATTTGGTGATGGGTTGTGGTTTACTTCATTCAGCGCTATTCTAAGCACCTTCATAAGCAACAATTATCTTCTTCTATTTCAGCCTTTCTGTTTACGTTTGCACAAAATATTCCACAACCTCTTACCTTTAACTGAACAGTTGTTTGCCTAGGAAAAGAGCCCCATTAAAATGCAGACCAAACTCCCCTCTTCCATGGTATTCTGTCCAAACCCATCATTGTTTCTCTGCATCATGTAATGTTAGCTTTTTTTTTCAGCCACAGAAAAATACAGAAAATTATGAAATTAGGAGTTTAATTTTTCATTTATCTGTTGATATGTATGAATGAAACCACACAAGTTCCTTTGGTTCATGGTTGTCCTCTGAATTTAGTCTTTATGGCATGTGTAAAAGGCACACACCACAAAACATAATGGGAGAAACTAACCAATGCTTTATGTGCGTGGAGACATCATCATGCTACTACAGATCTTTTTTCCTTTCTTCTGAGACCCACTTAGAGTTCACTTACATTTAAAAGGGCTTCCCTGATGGCTACCATGGTAAAGCATCTGCCTGCAATGTGGGAGACCTGGGTTCGATTCCTGGGTGGGGAAGGTCCCTGGAGAAGGAAATGGCAATCCACTCCAGCACTCTTGCCTGGAAAATCCCATGGACGGAGGAGCCTGATAAGCTACAGCCCATGGGGTCGCAAAGAGTCGAACAAGACTGAGCGACTTCACTTTCACTTTCCATTGAGAAACTCTCTCCCCTTCTTTCTGTATGATTTACAGGGTTTGAAGGCAATAGTCATTAGAACTAGACATTGTAATTAGTCTTTAAAGTATTCAGGATGAGGCAGCTTTGTAAATTTTATGTCCTCTTTTTATGATCCAATTGCTTTTGAATATAGAAGCTTTTGATCATGGCACTTACAATTTTACAGTATTTGGAGCAAATGTTAGTTGTGTGTGTTTTTGAACATTTTTTAAAAGTTTTTGAGCACCACAGATCATGATGATATAAAGCAATGCCAATTCACAGAAATATTGGGTCATGCTTTGTGATTTGTTTCCTGGGAGGTGAAAATGCTGCTAAGCCCACTATGTACCTGCAACAAGGGGCTCCTAGTTATCTTTTTATACCTCCCCATGCCCAGTGCTGAACTCCCCAGAGCAGACCCTCCATCAACACACGGCAAAGATCCAAGCCCCTTGATGTAAAAGGAAAAGTGATAATGTCACTGACCCAGAGGAGAAAGATTCAGCCTTTCTCCTGAGATGCACACAGCCTAGTATGCAACCCAGAAAAAGAAGACCATTACAATACAGGGAGGAGAGCTGATGGAAAAGGATATATACATGGAAGAAAACTGAAAAATCACCAGAGCCTTGCTAGGGTTGTTAAACCCTGATCAGTCATGAAGAACACATAAAAGTTAGCCACTAAGATGAGAGGAAAGAAGTGGGTTTTCAAGGAAATACTATGTCAAAGGGAGGGAAATGGAATAGACGATGGACTGCAAGTCTGTGGTTGAGTAGAAGGCAGCTATTACTATGGAGAATAAGTAGAAAGCAATACTAATACAAATTTAGGATGTGAAACATAATTGTGTTTTTAAGAAAGCTATCCTAGAAAAGGCAATGGCAACCTACTCTAGTACTCTTGTCTGGAAAATTCCATGAGTGGAGGAGCCTGGTAGGCTGCAGTCCATGGGGTCGCTAGGAGTTGGACACGACTGAGCGAATTCACTTTCACTTTTCACTTTCAAGCATTGGAGAAGGAAATGCCAACCCACTACAGTGTTCTTGCCTGGAGAATCCCAGGGATGGGGGAGCCTGGTGAGCTGCCATCTACGGGGTAGCACAGAGTCGGACACAACTGAAGTGACTTAGCAGCAGCAACATTAGCAGCAACAAAGCTATCCGGGTAGCACTAATGGTAAAGAACCCATCCACCAATGCAGGAGACATAAGAGACATGGGTTCAGTCCCTGGCACTGGAAGATCCCCTGGAGGAGAGTACAGTAACTCACTCCAGTATCCTTGCCTGAAGAATCCCATGGACAGATGAACCTGGTGGGCTACAGTTCACAGGGCCACAAAGACTTGGACATGACTAAAGCAAAAGAAGAGAGGTGAAAAACAAAGGAGAAAAGTAAAAATATTCCCATTTGAATGTAGAATTCCAAAGAATAGCAAGGAGAGATAAGAAAGCCTTCCTCAGAGATCAATGAAAAGAAATAGAGGAAAATAACAGAATGGGGAAGACTATAGATGTCTTCAAGAAAATTAGAGATACCAAGGGAACATTTCATGCAAAGATGGGCTCAATAAAGGACAGAGATGGTATGGACCTCACAGAAGCTGAAGATATTAAGAAGAGGTGGCAAGAATATACAGAAGAACTGTACAAAAAAAGGTGTTCATGACCCAGAAAATCATGATGATGTGATCACTCACCTAGAGCCAGACATCCTGGAATGAAATCAAGTGGGCCTTAGAAAGCATCACTACGAACAAAGCTAGTGGAGGTGATGGAATTCCAGTGGAGCTATTTCAAATCCTGAAAGATGATGCTGTAAAAGTGCTGCACTCAATATGCCAGCAAATTTGGAAAACTCAGCAGTGGCCACAGGACTGGAAAAGGTCAGTTTTCATTCCAATCCCAAAGAAAGGCAATACCAAGGAATGCTCAAACTACTGCATAATTGCAATCATCTCACATGCTACTAAAGTAATGCTCAAAATTCTCCAAGCCAGGCTTCAGTAGTATGTGAACTGTGAACTTCCAGATGTTCAAGCTTGTTTTACAAAAGGCAGCAGAATCAGAGATCAAATTGCCAAAATCTGCTGGATCATCAAAAAAGCAAGAGAGTTCCAGAAAAACATCTATTTCTGCTTTATTGACTATGCCAAACCTTTGACTGTGTGGATCACAATAAATTGTGGAAAATTCTGAAAGAGATGGGAATACCAGACCACCTGACTTGCCTCTTGAGAAACGTGTATGCAGGTCAGGAAGCAACAGTTAGAATTGGACATAGAACAAAAGACTGGTTCCAAATAGAAAAAGCAATATGTCAAGCCTGTATATAGTCACCCTGCTTATTTAACTTATATGCAGAGTACTTCATGAGAAATGCTGGGGTGGAAGAAGCACAAGCTGGAATCAAGATTGCTGGGAGAAGTATCAATAACCTCAGATATGCAGATGATACCACCCTTATGGCAGAAAGTGAAGAGGAACCAAAAAGCCTCTTGATGAAAGTGAAAGAGGAGAGCGAAAAAGTTGGCTTAAAGCTCAACATTCAGGAAACGAAGATCATGGCATCTGATCCCATCACTTCATGGGAAATAGATGTGGAATCAGTGGAAACAGTGGCAGACTTTATTTTGGGAGGCTCCAAAATCACTGCAGATGGTGATTGCAGCCATGAAATTAAAAGACGCTTACTCCTTGGAAGGAAAGTAATGAACAGCCTAGATAGCATATTGAAAAGCAGAGACATTATTTTGCCGACTAAGTTCCATCTATTCAAGGCTATGGTTTTTCCAGTGGTCATGTATGGATGTGAGAGTTGGACTGTGAAGAAAGCTGAGTGCCGAAGAATTGATGCTTTTGAACTGTGGTGTTGGAGAAGACTCTTGAGAATCCCTTGAACTGCAAGGAGATCCAACCAGTACATTCTAAAGGAGATCAGTCCTGGGTGTTCATTGGAAGGACCGATGTTGAA
>SJYW01038019.1:141810-201877 GCA_006410735.1 Raphicerus campestris
GCCCTCCAAAGTTTACATTCTAGTTTTGACCACAAGTGACTACACCAACAAAAATAAATGTAGGCTATAATGCTAAGGAGAAAATTCATGAGGAAACAGCAAGAAGAGAAAGGTAGGGCTTCAATCTGAGACAGTGTAGTCCCCATAATCCCCTCTCCTTCTGGTCCTCATACTGGAGCCAGTGGTCAGGGAAGAACCTTCAGACTAGTGGAAGTTTACTGGTGCTTCTTTGAAACTGACCAATGTAGCATCCAGTGAAAGGGAGTTGCAGAATACAGAGAGTTAGTGCCAAACCTAAAGCATAGCCAGATGGCACCTTCCAGCAACAGTGAGAAGGCCACTGAGCCAGACTTGGAGAGATGATGGGAGAGACTGAGATGGATTCAGGAGACAGACTGTATAGAACCTATGGGATCCAGGAAGAAACCTGGATTTCCTTCTGAGTGACAAGAAAATCAGTTCACAGTATTGAGCAGAGGAGTCATGAATAGCCTCATACTATGAAAGGAATCCCTAATGCTATGTGGGGAAGGAACAACCACAGGGCAGAGGAAGGGGGCCTTCTTAGGAGGCCACAGCAGCAGACTGAGCAAGAGGTAATGGGAGCCTTGACAAGACTGGAGCAGAAGAGGAAGTCAGCAAGGCTGGAGTTCAGAATCTCTTCTGAAGCCTAAGTAAAGGGGTTATCCAAGAATTATTAAACACATTAAACTTGTGCCATGAGTTTGCCAATTTTAACCCAGGCAGGCATCTCTGGAAGCCAGTTGCCTAATAGCTCTAGAGGTAACAGTTGGTCAGTTGCGGTTGGAGGAGAAAGCATAGAGACTAATGAGGCCAGATCACATTCAGTGACCAGCCTTTTGGAAAATCCAGACTCCTTTAGAGCAGACATTTTATCTGGGTGCACATCCATCTCCTCAGCTTCTTTTTCCAGCAAGGAGACTCAGTTCTTAGCTATTTCTGAAGCCCAGTACTTTGCACCATTGCTGGCAGTGGTATAACAAGTCAGAAGTGATGGTGAAGCCATTGAGTGGGCAAGAGTGTTGGATCACTGATAAAACTTAGAATGAGAGCTGCATGGTGATTCTGCAAAGCAGACCATTTTCTCCTCAATTTAATTGCTATTTTCAAATTTTCTACAATGTGGCCTCTTTTTGCCCCTAGATGAAATTCCCACCTGGTCTGAAGGAACTTCCATATCAACAAGACAAAGATAATTTCTGAGCTGAAAGAGTCTTTCTTTAAGAAAATAGAAGTTCACTGAGCTTGATTTAATTTTCCAAGGCCAAAACTTTGCAAGTGGAAGAATGTGTAGACTGAAATGTTTATTAATAATTTCATTTGATGCTGGACATGGTGTGGAGAAAAGGAAACTCACTTATACTGTCAGCAAGAATTTGGAATAATACAGTCATCATAGAAAATAGTATGAAAGTTCCTTAAAAACTTCAAAATGTAACTACTGTATGACCCAACAAGCACACTCCTGAGCATATATAGAGGCAAAACTCTAATTCAAGAGGATACATGCCCTGCAGCACTCACTGCAACACTATTTACAATAGCCAAGATATGAAAACAACCTACAAGTCCATCAACAGATTCAGGGATAAAGAAGATGTAGTATATGAGCTATGGTTTTTCTAGTAATCATGTACAGATGTGAGAATTGGATCATAAAGAAGGCTGCTGCTGCTGCTCAGTCGCTTCAGTCGTGTCCGACTCTGCGCAACCCCATAGACGGCAGCCCACCAGATTCCCCCGTCCCTGGGATTCTCCAGGCAAAAACACTGGAGTGGGCTGCCATTTCCTTCTCCAGTACATGAAAGTGAAAAGTCAAAGTGAAGTCGCTCAGTCGTGTCCGACTCTGTGCGACCCCATGGACTGTAGCCCACCAGGCTCCTCCATCCATGGGATTTTCCAGGCAAGAGTACTGGAGTGGGGTGCCATTGCCTTCTCCTAAAAAAGGCTGAGCACTGAAGAATTGATGCTTTCAAATTGTGATGCTGGAGAAGACTCTTGAGAGTCCTTGGGACAGCAAGGAGATCAAACCAGTTAACCCTAAAGGAAATCAACTCTGAACATTCATTGGAAGTACTGATGCTGAAGCTTAAGCTCCAATATTTTGGCTACCTAATGCAAAGAATCAACTCATTGGAAAAGACCCTGTTGCTTGGTAAGATTGAGGGCAGGAGAAGGAGGCAACAGAGGATAAGATGGTTGGATAGCATCACTGACTCAGTGGACATGAGTTTGAGCAAACTCAGGGAGACAGTGAAGGACAGGAAAGCCTGGCATGCTGCCTGCCATTCATGGAGTTGCAAAGAGTCAGACATGACTAAGTGACTAAACAACAATCTATTTATCTATCTATATATGCACACACACAATGGAGTATTATTCATCCATAAGAAAGAATGAAATAATGACATTTGCAACAACATGGATGGACCTGGAGATGATCATTCTTAGTGAAGTAAGTCAGAAAGATAAAGACAAACACTATTTGATATCACTGATATGTGGAATCTAAAATATGACACAAATGAACACAGCTATGAAACAGAAACAGACCCACAAACATGGAGGGTAGACTTGTGGTCGCCCAAGAGAAGGGAGATAAGGCGATGGGGTGGGAGGCTGGGATTAACCTTGTTATCACTAAATTAACCAATTAATTGTTTGACTCTTTTGGGACACCATGGACTGTAGTCTGCCAGGTTCCTCGTCCATGAGATTTCTCAGGCAAGAATATTGGAGTGGGTTGCCATTTTCTTCTCCAGGGATCTTCCTGAGACAGAGATCAAACCTGTATCTCATGTTTGTCAGGCAGATTCTTTACCACTGAGATACCAGGAAAGCCCAGGATTAGCAGACACAAACTATTATATATGGAATGGATAAACAACAAGGTCCTACTGAACTGCACAGGGAACTTTATTCAATACCCTGTAATGTAATATACTTGAAAATAATATGAACAAATATATACAGTTATATATATACTATAATAATGTAATACATACATAATATTCACTATATATAATATTTATTATATATGCATATATATGTATAAAACTGAATCACTGCTATATAGCAGAAGCTAATACAACATTGTAAATCAATTATACTTATTTTTTTTTAAAGAATTGTATTTCAGACAATTTTCAAAAGAATTCTGGGCACTTTACAGCCACCCAATGAGTTTGATAGGTTCGTCAGTATTTCATAAAACCATAACTGAATCATGTCAAAGGACTTTTAACAATCAACAAAGCCAACCCCATGGTAAGGATTAGAAGACTGACACCGTGGAAAATAAAGTGACTGGTCTAAGGTTACCCAGGGTTTTTGTTTGGTTTAATTTTAATCTTTATTGAACAATAATGTGCAATTATGTTTAGGAGCAGGAGACCCCAGTTCAGTTCCTGGGTTGGGAAGATCTGCTGGAGAAGGGATAGGCTACCCACTTCAAGATTCTGGCCTAGAGAATTCCATGGACTAGAGTCCATGGGGTTGCAAAGAGTTGGACATGACTGAGCGAATTTCACGTTTACTTTTCTTAGAAAAGTGCACCTGTCATTGAATGTGATGCTCCACACTTTTTCCCTGATGGAATGCATCTAGTACAGGAGACAACATTCCAGCTACCCAGAGACACTCTCGGATTCCCTTATTGTTACTATGCCTTGAGTTAACCAGTATTATGCTTTTTAATTGCATAGATTAGTTTTGTGTATTTTTGAAAGATACAGAAATTGGCATTATAGAGAATGTACATTTTTATGTCTGGTTTCTTTCAATATTGTTTGTGAAGTCTATCAATTTTTTTTCACGTTTACAAGTCACTCTTTCTTATTGCTTTCAGTGAATATATGAGTATCAAGTTTTTGATGACCACAAAACACTAGGAATGTGCCTGGCAGACTCTAGGGTGGGTCCCATGTTCAGCCCCACATAGGACCGCAATCCTCGAATTTAAGCAAGATGGATATGAGATTTGCTTTTAACAAACAGAATATGTCAGAGGTGGTGGGATGCAACTCCTTTGACTACATTTCAAGATTCAACCATTCATACATATGCTGCTGCCCTCTTGCTGGCCTGAGGGAGTAAGCTCTGAGGGTCCTTAGAGAGGACCATGTGACCAGATACCTTTGGCTACCTTTGGGAGCTGGGAGCTGGCAGCAGTGCCTTTCTAATAGCCAGAGAGAAATCAGACCTTCAGTTCTAAAACCCCAAGGAGCTGAGTTCTGACAACATCAGAGAAAGCTTGGAAGCAGATGGGACTACAGCCCACAGGACACTTTGACAGCAGCATGATACTCTGAACAAAAGCCAGAGGAGCTGTGCTTGGAGTCCTGACCTAAGGACACCATATAGGTGCTCATTTAAGCCACTGAGTTTGTGAGATGATAGTAGTTAGCAATGGGAAATGAATTCATGAACCCAGTTCTCTGGCTTTTTAGTACAGTGATTTTTATCACTTTATGTTGCTAAAAGTAAACCCAACACCCTAGAAATATCTCCATATTGTGTCTCTGTAACCCATTTTAAACAATGATCAGTTTGGCAAGTGTTCATCACAAAGTACATTAGTCTTGGCTTAATAAGTTTAAATATATGTGTGGGTATATATAGGTATATATTATCACATGTATATACAACATAAATCATATATAAAATTATAATGTATAAGTATATAATGGGCTTCCCTGGTGGCTCAGTGGTAAAGAATCAGCCTGCAATGCAGGAGACCCCGGTTTGATCCCTGAGTCAGGAAGATCCACTCCAGTATTGTCTAGGAAATCTAATGGACAGAGGAGCCCAGCATGCTACATTCCATGGGGTTGTAAGAGTCAGACATGACTTAGTGACTAAACAGCAACAATAATATGTATGTAATACATTTATATATAATATATAAATTACATATACATACATACATATGCAACTTTTATTTTAAAGGTCCCTTAACTTTAAAAAGTTTATTATTAATTGTTAAGACACAAATCGTGAAACACATGATAGAGGCTAATGTTGAGTATCTCTGAACAATTTCCTAGGAGGAATGACTGCCATGTAGGAAAAGCAAAGAAGAAAAGTAAACCAGGGTTGTATAATCTCGTGATGCTATTTTTAGCATGTACTGCCCATAGATGCATCTTAAGCACTTTGGCACAGTGCCAACGAGGATGCAATGTAGATATAAGTCAATATCATTACAATACAGGTGCTTAACAGGAAGACATGACTGATGCAATACACCTGCTCTTGGGAGAAGAAAGCTCGCCCGCTCTGGGGAAATAAGTTTCCAATAGCCCATTTCTATGCCTTTTCACTGTNGGGTTGTATAATCTCGTGATGCTATTTTTAGCATGTACTGCCCATAGATGCATCTTAAGCACTTTGGCACAGTGCCAACGGGGATGCAATGTAGATATAAGTCAATATCATTACAATACAGGTGCTTAACAGGAAGACATGAATGATGCAATACACCTGCTCTTGGGAGAAGAAAGCTTGCCCGCTCTGGGGAAATAAGTTTCCAATAGCCCATTTCTATGCCTTTTCACTGTGTCCTTGATTTATTGCTTTTGCCCAGCTTCAGCATGACAAAGGCTTCAGCTTTCAGCACAAAATGATATTCCAGGCTCCACTAAATATATTTGTAAGACAAGGGCAGCCAACAAAATTAAACTGCCAGCACAAAGACCCACTGTTATTTAATGCTGGAGAGAGATTACAGGGGATTATTACTTTATCAAAAAAATATTTCAGCTACGAAACCACTGTTTATTTCTCCAGTACCTTTGGCTGTGTGCTAATTTATCTCCTACCTTTCACGGATTTAGCTTTTCATTGTCAATTTATTGAAAAGCCTGACAAATGTCAATGGCCTGTGTTACAGGACACCCAGGCTTATTTAGTTATTGCTACAGAGAGCTGGAAATTAGGACCTTCACAAGGGATTTACGTGTGCTGTTTCTTTGATTTTTATTGTTGTGCTTTCACTTGAACCATCAGGCATTTCTTCTTGAATCTCATTTTTCTTTTCACAGGTCCCACTTAAAGAGGGCAATTCAAACAACTAAAATCCAACAGTATTTATCATTATAGACTAGGTAGCACTTTTTCCTCTATTGTTTTTAAATATGGAATTTTACCTGTAACAAATTGCATCCCTTTTAAGATATTTTTCTTCTGACCTTTAACAAACTTTGAGAGGAAAAGTACCTCTCAAAATTAGAAGTAAGAAGATAAGATTAATCCATTTTTATAATTTCCTACTTAAATTTTTTCTTTCATTTTAGCCTCATTCATGTTTTTAAGTGAAGATGTTACCCAATTTCATCTGTTCTCCTTGAATCTTAGCTGTACTTTAGTGCAATACAGAAAATAAGACAGTGAACTCTTTTAAAGATGAACCATTAGAATATACTTCTAAAAAGGCTCTTGGCTTGAAAAAAAAAAAAGTTGTGCCCTATTGTCATTCAAAGCTCTTAAGCAATTTCACTAGAATATGTTGTCTGTCATGGTAGAGTATTTATCATGTGTAGACACTGGGTCCCCAAATGGCACAAGAGCAGCGGTGAGTTAATCCTTGAATTAGAGTCATAGCAGTGGATCCAAGAAATTAACCAAGGTTGTGACAATTTCTATAATAGGCTGCTGCATTAATTAAAAGGACACAACATAGTCTTTGGGAAGCTACTAGGACTGCTTCCCGGCAGTGACATTAAACTTGGACTTGAAGAAATTAGTTGGCCAGCAAAGAAGTCCTGAAAGAGGGAAAGGAAAAAGTGCTTCAAGAAAAGAGCAAAGGTGAAAAGACCCAAAGTCCCAAAGAACATGATACATTCAATGATCTGAACATAACTCAATATTGGGAGAGGGTAGAGTGAGGCGTGAGAATAATAAGAATTAAAACTTCATAGAAAAGCAAGAATATAGAATGGAAGAGAGTTTGGAAATTAGCCTGAGGGCAATGAAGAGCAATCAAAAAATGAGTGACATGAATACATTTGAATTTTTAAAAAAAAAAGACCATCATGGTCAGAAGAGAGAATGGATTTAAAAAAGCACAGGCATAGAGGTTCTTGCAGGTATCTGAACACTTTGGCAGCCTTATGATNTATACAGCCTTGACGTACTCCTTTTCTTATTTGAAACCAGATGTTAACATTATGAAAATCAATTGTATATGGAAACTAACCTCAAGAATCACCCAGAAGCCAGCTACACCATATTAATTTTTTTTTTCCTTTTTCAGCATCAAAGGCAGTTCATCCAGCTCATGAGAGTCATTAGGGACTGAAAGTTTGTATTCCCCTCAAATTCATGTGTTGAAGCCCTAATCCTCAGTGTGGCTGTATTTGGAGATGGACCCTCTAAGGTATTAATTATGGTTAAATGAAATTACAAGGTTTTAGCATTGATCTAACAGGAAAAAAATGCCTTTATAGAGGAGACAGTGTAGAGCCCCTCCACTCCTCTCTCCTCTCCTATTGAGGAAAGGCCATGTGATCCTACAGCAAGAAAGTGGTGTCTGCAACCAAACGGATGACTCCCCACCAGACATTAACCATGCTGGCACACTAATCTCAGATGTTCAGTCTCCAGAACTGTGAGAAGATGCATTTCTGTAGATGGAGCCATCCAGTTTGCAACATTTTGTTATGGCAGGCCCAGCTGCCATTAGGTATTCAATAGATGTTTGTAGATCAAATTGTATTTTCTTATTTTTGTTCATCTTATTTCCATGTTAGTCTTTGATTACCTCTCTTCTCAAAGCCTTGGCACACAGAGTCAGTAGCTGCCATTCCCTCTATTTTGATTTCTTAGATACTGGCACAGGCTGTTCAGCCCACTCCACTGTCTGAGGGGTTGGAGGTGAGGGAGGGCATTTCCTATAACTGTGTATCTCCAGCTGTGTCCTGATGGGACTGGTCTTTCAGGATGAAGAACTCTCTTCATCCATCCCATGCATATACCTTGCTCTTTTGTTTTATTTTTTTTTTTTCCCTCTCTCTTTCTTTTAGAAACATCAGACAAGTTTCCCATGGTCTCATTCAAAGGGCATTTGAGAAAGTCATTCTTAAAGGTTTTTTTTTTTTTTTTTCNCTTTTTTTTTTTTTTTTTTTTTTCCCTCTCTCTTTCTTTTAGAAACATCAGACAAGTTTCCCATGGTCTCATTCAAAGGGCATTTGAGAAAGTCATTCTTAAAGGTTTTTTTTTTTTTTTTTCTGATGTCATGTTTTTGTACATCAAAAGCTGCCATCTGCGCCTGGTGACAGCAGTTTATGTGAAGGGTGGGCACCCATGTCTCATCTTTTTCCTTCCTCAGGGGAATGCCCGATTCATCAGGTACTCTGACTCTAGCAAATGAGCAATGTTTATGTCCTCTTTGTATTCAAATTGCATCCAAGTTATCTTCAAGCCTACAGTTCACATGCATGCTCACCCAAGCATGAAGATAATTCATATTATTTTGTAATCATGAGTAAGAAAATACATGGTGTTTTGTGTTTACAGTCTATGCAGCCCATCCTCTTGCATCATCTCATTTGATCTTTACCTTAGACTGAGCTTTTATAACAAAATATTGTAGACTGAATGACCCAGACAACAAAACCTTATTTTCTCACAGTCCCAGAGGCCAGCAAAACCAAGGAGCCGGTCAATTCAGTTTCTGATAAGAAGTCTATTCGTGGTTCACAGATAACCACCTTCTCATGATTCCACATGGCAGTGATAGACAGAGAGAGACAAGGACGGGGAGAAAGAGAAAGAGGAGAGAAAGAGTAAGAGAGAAGAAAGGTCTGGTTTGGCATTAACGGTATCAGATCAGGGTCCCCCCTTATAGCCTCTTTTAACCTCATTATCTCATTATTCTAAATACAGACAGAGTCGAGTCAGGTCTTTAACATGCCTTTTATGGGGACATGATTCAGTCCAGAGTATTAATAATTCTCAAGGACTTCTGAGCACACCACAAAAACATTAAGCCCCTACAACAAAGACTAAAGACCTAAGAGTCATGACCAAAATTCAGTTTTGTCTCAGCTCCATTTCTCCGCTCAGGCCCACCCCACAGCATGGTGGACTAACTGAATAATAATACTGGAGACACCATTCGCTCCTGCCTGTATCACTGTCCTTCCTTTAGAGGAAGGGACTTCTCGAGGTCACAGTGATATTATTGTGATGTAGAGGATAAAGGTCCAGCAGGACCTGGTATCTCCAAGCAAGAAATGACTGGAAAGCTCAGAAATGTAGCAAATGAGCCAACCCAAACAAAGTTAGTGTGATATAAAAAGACTTGGGAATTTTAAATTCCAAGCAGCAAAGCGTTGTTTGATATAAACCCAGAGATAAAAGCAATCGGGGTTTAGTAAGGCCAAGAAGACATGCCTTCAGATGCATGCTTTTCTCAAGCTGTTTATCAGAATTCTTGTGACTCTGAGGAATCTTAAACATATGCCAGTGTCAGAGACAGGGTGATGCGGGTAGCATGAAACTTTGAAAGTCTCCCTTGAGAAAGTAGCCATAGTAGCCCTGGCTACAGCTGTTGAGGATTATACTTTGAAGACACTCCCTCTCGGGATCCCTTTTCATCCCTATCTCCCTTGAGTCAGTCTGTTCCAAAGGTGAAGGGTCTGGGTTCATCATTATTCCCTCCAAGCTGTGTTCAATCACAAATGCAGACAGTGCATCTTATGAATATATTGACATATGGTTAAAAAAGAAAAAAAATGATAAAAAGAAACTGCTGAAGGAAAGTCAGATAGATATACCATTTGGTGCTGGAGGGCAGCTGAGGAGCCACAGGGAAGGTGACCTGGAGTCCTGTTTGGATTTTGTACAGAAGTGATTTCACCCCAGATTGATGGTCTTAAAATGACCACACATTTTAAATTTATTTTTTTTAAACCTGCCATCAGAGTCAAGAAGAACAGATGATAAAAGAGTAGAAATGGGAATTGATTGGTTAAAAAAAAATTCATAAGTACTGAGAATAAAAAGGAGAAAAATGAGGAACAATCAAAACAACTTATTTTATTAACAAGTATAATGTCGTGTAAGAACACTGGCATCTTTCAGGGACCAATTTAAGAGTCACTACCTCCACGAAGGGTTTTCTGACCCTAACTCCCAGGAAGACTTGCTCACTCTACCTGAAACAGGCCTCTATGCTAGCCATGCCACATGACACATTGTTGCCTTTGTTTGCTTTTTTCTTTGTCACTAGACTAGGCTGGTTAAGGGCAGGACACGATCTTGTATGTCTCTGTCTCTCCTACACATGAAATAGTACCTGCCACAAGGAAGGTGCTCTGTGAATAATTGTTAAATGACAAGTGTGGAGGAGAACTTCCTGGTACTGAAGGAAGGCAGAGCCATCACTCAATAAAATGCCGTGAAAGTTAAATGTCTGTTTAGAACATTCTCATCTCCTCAAACTCTTTTCCTCCTTCAAGTCCTCCCTTTCCTCCAATTGCCATTGCCTGTGGTCCCAAACCCCAGGTTCTGGAAACACAGTTACTTTCTCTTTCCTAAGGACTCTCTGACTCCAAAATGTCTCCCTTTCTGCCTCTGTTCTGCTGTCTCAGAAATTAAAATCCTTTCTTCCTTTAGGAAGAATCTGTTTTCATTTAAAAAGACAGCAACAGCTTAACCTGAATGTCTCTAATTGGAGAAAATTCAAGAACAATGATGAAGGACAAAGGAGAAATCTAAAGCTGCCAGATTAAACCCTGCCAGGGAGAAATTTACAAGCATGGCTTTGAATTCCATTGTTCTGTCTCCTCTGGCCTGGATGCCCTTATTAAATACATTTGCAAACCAGGAATTTGTTCAGTATTTATACAGCTCATCTACTGGTCTCCAGGCCCTGGCTTCTTAACCCAGAGTGCCAAAATTGAAGCCATTTTGTATGACATTGGCTNATTGATGGTCTTAAAATGACCACACATTTTAAATTTATTTTTTTTTAAACCTGCCATCAGAGTCAAGAAGAACAGATGATAAAAGAGTAGAAATGGGAATTGATTGGTTAAAAAAAAATTCATAAGTACTGAGAATAAAAAGGAGAAAAATGAGGAACAATCAAAACAACTTATTTTATTAACAAGTATAATGTCGTGTAAGAACACTGGCATCTTTCAGGGACCAATTTAAGAGTCACTACCTCCACGAAGGGTTTTCTGACCCTAACTCCCAGGAAGACTTGCTCACTCTACCTGAAACAGGCCTCTATGCTAGCCATGCCACATGACACATTGTTGCCTTTGTTTGCTTTTTTCTTTGTCACTAGACTAGGCTGGTTAAGGGCAGGACACGATCTTGTATGTCTCTGTCTCTCCTACACATGAAATAGTACCTGCCACAAGGAAGGTGCTCTGTGAATAATTGTTAAATGACAAGTGTGGAGGAGAACTTCCTGGTACTGAAGGAAGGCAGAGCCATCACTCAATAAAATGCTGTGAAAGTTAAATGTCTGTTTAGAACATTCTCATCTCCTCAAACTCTTTTCCTCCTTCAAGTCCTCCCTTTCCTCCAATTGCCATTGCCTGTGGTCCCAAACCCCAGGTTCTGGAAACACAGTTACTTTCTCTTTCCTAAGGACTCTCTGACTCCAAAATGTCTCCCTTTCTGCCTCTGTTCTGCTGTCTCAGAAACTAAAATCCTTTCTTCCTTTAGGAAGAATCTGTTTTCATTTAAAAAGACAGCAACAGCTTAACCTGAATGTCTCTAATTGGAGAAAATTCAAGAACAATGATGAAGGACAAAGGAGAAATCTAAAGCTGCCAGATTAAACCCTGCCAGGGAGAAATTTACAAGCATGGCTTTGAATTCCATTGTTCTGTCTCCTCTGGCCTGGATGCCCTTATTAAATACATTTGCAAACCAGGAATTTGTTCAGTATTTATACAGCTCATCTACTGGTCTCCAGGCCCTGGCTTCTTAACCCAGAGTGCCAAAATTGAAGCCATTTTGTATGACATTGGCTGTGGGCATTTTCTTCCTCTTGGGAACAAAGAAAGACTCAATTTTAAGAGTGACCCTCTCCTCATAATTTCCACCATATTCCCAAAGGTGTCTTAAATCAAAGAAAGGTTAAGAAAGCTGTCCTAACAGAAAACATTTCCCTCCACCTCAGAAGGTGTGAATCAGTCCTATTATAAAATCCTTTCCATTGCTGTACATCTGAAACTGCACAACACTGTAAATCAAATATACACCAACAAAAAAGTTTTTAAATTCCTGCCAGAGACTCTCTCAAATTAACTATCTTTGCTTTCCTAATTGCTATCCCGAAGTTTACTATCTTTGCTGCTCTATTTTTTCTTCTTCTTTTTTTAATCTGTAAGAATTCTTTACTTCCATTAATATTTTTGGAGGCATATTTTACACTGAAATGTATCAAAGTTGTATTAGAAATATTTCTAATTTGCTACATTTCGGTGTTCTCTGTATCTTTCACTGGCAATGAGATTAGTGACCTAATACTATGAACATACTGGGAACACATTGTAGGAACCCTTATTTTCCCAAAATAAATCTCTTTTCATTGATGTTGCTGTGGAAGAAACGAAGGTAATAATAAAATCTTGGCTAGTCGGCTTACTGTTTACAAAGCTACAGTAATAATAATTGTGTAAAAATACTATATAGTATTTTCTAATATCAGCAGCATATCTCTACACAGTAATTCATCTTTCTTAATAATAGTTTTATGAAGGAGACAGGTATTGTTCTCTGTGACTAAGTGAAGTAAGTTAGACAGAAAGACAGATATTATATCATATGATATAACTTATAAGTGAATTCTTAAAAGAATGATACAAATGCACTTATTTAAAAACTGGAAACAGACTCAGAAAACAAACCTATGGTTACAAAAGTGGAAATGGGGGGAGGAATAAATTAGGAGTTTGGGGCTAACAGATGCACATTACTGTGTGTTTTATACTACTACTATCTATTTTATACTGTGTATAAAAGGACCTACTGTACAGCACAGGGAACTATATTTGATGTCTTGTAATAATCTATAATGGAAGGGAATCTGAAAAGAATAAATATATGACTATGCCTAACTAAATTACTTTGCTGAATACTGAAACTAGCACAACATTTTAAATCAACTATTTGTTATTATTTAGTCACTAAGTCACGTCTGACTCTTTTGCAACCCCAATATAAAATCAAAGAAAAATATTAAACAATTTTATTAACTTAAAGAATGTGTGTGTGCTAAGTTGCTTCAGTTGTCTCTGACTCTTCACAACCCTATGGACAGGAGCCCACCAAGATCCTCTGTCCATGGGATTCTCCAGGCAAGAACACTGGAGTGGGTTACCATTTTCTTTTGCAAGGGATCTTCCCTACTCAGGAATCAAACCCAAGTATCTTAAGTCTCCTGGATTGGCAGGTGGGTTCATTACCACTAGCACCACCTGAGAAGCCCAACTTATAGAATACCAATTCTTAACTCTTTATAGAAGCATTTCCAAGTCTAGGAATGAAGCTCTAGTAAAAAGAAATACAAATGTAAGACTACATTGAAGCAGAAAAGAGAATCACAAAATCTAAAACTTGCCAAGAAGTTAAGAGGTTATTTTTCTCTGCCATGGACTGCTAGAGTTATTATAGTTTCTCTAATAAACCATGTAATTATTTTTTGAAGACCTCCAACGACAAACTCACTGTCACACAACATATTTTGTGGTTGTTTATTTGCTAATCGTGTCTGACTCTTTTGTTACTCCATGAACTGTAGCCTGCCAGGCTCCTCTGTACGTGGGATTTTCCAGGCAAGAATTCTGAAGTGGGTTGTCATTTCCTTTTTCAGGGATCTTTCTGACCCAGGGATCTAACTTGCATTTCCTGCATTGGCAGGCAGATTCTTTACCAGATATATTACTCTATAGTTACAATCTCTGAATTTTTAGTAAATTCATCCTTAAAGTTAGGCAAAATCTAACTTATAGCTAGATTGCTTGAGAATCTGGGCAACTGAAGTCCCTTTATCTAGATTGTCTTTGAAAAAGTTGAAGGTTGTGTTTGAGTCTCTCTTCTTTCTTGTTTTGAGACAGCACTGTATACTGTATCCTGCTTATTTTGGTCAGTCTCCCTAGGTCCTGATCCTGTGCACGGGGACTAGTAATGACCCAGAGACACAGCAATCCCACTCATGACACATACCTATATTAAATCATAATTCAAAAAGACACATACACTCTTATATTTAGAGCAACACTATAATAGCCAGGGCACAGAAGCAACCTAAATGTCCATCAAGAGATGAATGAATAAAGAAGATGTGATATGTATAAACAAAACAATATTACTCAGACATAAAAAAATAATGGAATTGGGTAATTTGTAGAGATGTGAATGGACCTAGAGTCTGTCATACATAGTTAAATATCAGGAAAGTAAAACAAATATCATATATTAATACATGTACGTTTAATGTAGAAAAATGGTACAGATCAATCTATTTGTAGGGCAGGAATAGAGACTCAGATGTAGAGAATGAATTAGTGGACACAGTGGTACAGATCAATCTATTTGTAGGGCAGGAATAGAGACTCAGATATAGAGAATGAACTAGTGGACACAGTGGTACAGATCAATCTATTTGTAGGGCAGGAATAGAGACTCAGATGTAGAGAATGAACTAGTGGACATAGGGGTGGAAGGGAGGGTGGGATGAATTGAAAGAGTAGCATTAAGGTATGACTGGTGGAAACCTGCTGCATAGCACAGGGAGCTCAGCTTGGTTGTTTCTGATGACTTACAGGATTGGGACTGTGGGGATGGGAGGGAGGTCTCATAGGAAGGGGATATATGTATGCATGTATTCCATTCATTTTGTTGTACATCATTGTAAAGCAGCTATGGCTCGGTTAGAAAAAAGAATAAATGAATGAGCACACATCTTAGTTGTTTTTCTGTAGGAAAAAGAGACAGCAGGAAATGTCGAGCATCCTGAATCACTGAGTCTTCCAGTGCTACCTACTTCAACAAGAGTTTCCCTAGAACCTTGGGGTGAGATGAGGTGGAGGTGGGGAATATTAATTCTCTGAAACTGAGTGAGGGGAGGGAGAACACTCTATTACTAACCACAGCTTGGAAATCCATTTCCTGTATATTTGAGTGACCTGTACAATTTTACACCAGCCCTGAGATTTAAGCTTAAGCCAACAAACACAACATATGTATCTCCTTGCTTCCAGCATTTAGCCAGGGTTTCAAGCATGTAAATGCCTTTAGGTTAGGAAGAACTTTCAGTGAAGTGAGGCTTTAGAGTATAAGAAAATAGAGGTTAAGAAAGAATTCATGAATGCCTTCCAACCAACAAGGACCTACTATATAGCACAGGGAACTATATTCAATATTTTACAATAACCAATAAGGTAAAAGAATCTGAATATAATAGATAATGTATAGCACAGGGAATTATACTCAATATTTTATAATAACCTATAAGGGAAAAGACTCTGAAAATAATAGATATGTATATATAACTGAGCTTCTCTGGTGGCTCAGACAGTAAGAATCCACATGAAGTGAAGGAAACCCAGGTTCAGTCTCTGAGTCAGGAAGANGCACCACCTGAGAAGCCCAACTTATAGAATACCAATTCTTAACTCTTTATAGAAGCATTTCCAAGTCTAGGAATGAAGCTCTAGTAAAAAGAAATACAAATGTAAGACTACATTGAAGCAGAAAAGAGAATCACAAAATCTAAAACTTGCCAAGAAGTTAAGAGGTTATTTTTCTCTGCCATGGACTGCTAGAGTTATTATAGTTTCTCTAATAAACCATGTAATTATTTTTTGAAGACCTCCAACGACAAACTCACTGTCACACAACATATTTTGTGGTTGTTTATTTGCTAATCGTGTCTGACTCTTTTGTTACTCCATGAACTGTAGCCTGCCAGGCTCCTCTGTACGTGGGATTTTCCAGGCAAGAATTCTGAAGTGGGTTGTCATTTCCTTTTTCAGGGATCTTTCTGACCCAGGGATCTAACTTGCATTTCCTGCATTGGCAGGCAGATTCTTTACCAGATATATTACTCTATAGTTACAATCTCTGAATTTTTAGTAAATTCATCCTTAAAGTTAGGCAAAATCTAACTTATAGCTAGATTGCTTGAGAATCTGGGCAACTGAAGTCCCTTTATCTAGATTGTCTTTGAAAAAGTTGAAGGTTGTGTTTGAGTCTCTCTTCTTTCTTGTTTTGAGACAGCACTGTATACTGTATCCTGCTTATTTTGGTCAGTCTCCCTAGGTCCTGATCCTGTGCACGGGGACTAGTAATGACCCAGAGACACAGCAATCCCACTCATGACACATACCTATATTAAATCATAATTCAAAAAGACACATACACTCTTATATTTAGAGCAACACTATAATAGCCAGGGCACAGAAGCAACCTAAATGTCCATCAAGAGATGAATGAATAAAGAAGATGTGATATGTATAAACAAAACAATATTACTCAGACATAAAAAAATAATGGAATTGGGTAATTTGTAGAGATGTGAATGGACCTAGAGTCTGTCATACATAGTTAAATATCAGGAAAGTAAAACAAATATCATATATTAATACATGTACGTTTAATGTAGAAAAATGGTACAGATCAATCTATTTGTAGGGCAGGAATAGAGACTCAGATGTAGAGAATGAATTAGTGGACACAGTGGTACAGATCAATCTATTTGTAGGGCAGGAATAGAGACTCAGATATAGAGAATGAACTAGTGGACACAGTGGTACAGATCAATCTATTTGTAGGGCAGGAATAGAGACTCAGATGTAGAGAATGAACTAGTGGACATAGGGGTGGAAGGGAGGGTGGGATGAATTGAAAGAGTAGCATTAAGGTATGACTGGTGGAAACCTGCTGCATAGCACAGGGAGCTCAGCTTGGTTGTTTCTGATGACTTACAGGATTGGGACTGTGGGGATGGGAGGGAGGTCTCATAGGAAGGGGATATATGTATGCATGTATTCCATTCATTTTGTTGTACATCATTGTAAAGCAGCTATGGCTCGGTTAGAAAAAAGAATAAATGAATGAGCACACATCTTAGTTGTTTTTCTGTAGGAAAAAGAGACAGCAGGAAATGTCGAGCATCCTGAATCACTGAGTCTTCCAGTGCTACCTACTTCAACAAGAGTTTCCCTAGAACCTTGGGGTGAGATGAGGTGGAGGTGGGGAATATTAATTCTCTGAAACTGAGTGAGGGGAGGGAGAACACTCTATTACTAACCACAGCTTGGAAATCCATTTCCTGTATATTTGAGTGACCTGTACAATTTTACACCAGCCCTGAGATTTAAGCTTAAGCCAACAAACACAACATATGTATCTCCTTGCTTCCAGCATTTAGCCAGGGTTTCAAGCATGTAAATGCCTTTAGGTTAGGAAGAACTTTCAGTGAAGTGAGGCTTTAGAGTATAAGAAAATAGAGGTTAAGAAAGAATTCATGAATGCCTTCCAACCAACAAGGACCTACTATATAGCACAGGGAACTATATTCAATATTTTACAATAACCAATAAGGTAAAAGAATCTGAATATAATAGATAATGTATAGCACAGGGAATTATACTCAATATTTTATAATAACCTATAAGGGAAAAGACTCTGAAAATAATAGATATGTATATATAACTGAGCTTCTCTGGTGGCTCAGACAGTAAGAATCCACATGAAGTGAAGGAAACCCAGGTTCAGTCTCTGAGTCAGGAAGATCCCCTAGAGATGGGAATGGACACCCAGTCCAGTATTCTTGCCTGGAGATTTCTATGGATAGAGGAGCCTGATGGGCTACAGTCCATGGGGTCTCAAAGAATCAGACACGAATAAGTGACTAACAATTTAATTACAGAAAATTGTTTAATATATAACTGAATCACTATGTAGGACACCTGAAACTAACACAAAATTTTAAACCACCTACAATTCAATTATAAAAAATAATGTCTTCCCAATTAAGTTTATTTAAAATGTGCTGCTTTTCAAGCAATTTATATATAACATTTTTAATTTATCCCTTAGGCTTCAGACTATCTATTCGATTTTAGGAGGAAAGACTGAAACCCAGCTCTTCTTACTGTGATATTTTAAGCAAGTTATTGAATGTCTGTCTACATGCCTTAGGGCTTCTCTGGTGGCTCAGTGGTAAATCCTCAGACAGAGGAGTCTGGTGAGCTAGTCTATGCGGTCACAAAAGAGTTGGATTTGAGTTAGTGACTAAACAACAAAGAATAACAACTATATGCATTAGATTCTACAACCCTAAGATACTGATTATATTAATACCACAAATCACACAGGATTATTGGGTCTAAATGATCTTTACATTAATTATATTAATTAATTAATCAGAATTGTGCCCAGGTGTACAGTTTAATATATGCATATATAAATAAGAAGGTATACAGAGTAATANCATCAATGAATGAAGAGCTTAAATTACAGTCTTTTAAAAAGAACATTCAGTGTTTGTTTTTTTTTTTTTCTATTATTTTTAAATTCTAAGAGTAAGTTGAATGAAATAAAACATTGTTACTGGTGCTTGAAAGATGTGTTTTCATGAACTGATGAGAATTATTTGTAATTCCTATCATTGTTTGTATGTAAATGGTGTTTTGCAGTGATTAAAATATTTTATTTTAATAGTTTAAATGCTGCTCTTGAACTAATGCTTACATTCTTTGTCCAACAATCTTTATTTTCCATCAATAGAATAAACTTTAGAAGAGTCTGCAAAGACTGATAGTAGACCAAATCGTTTGTCCTTCTAGTTGAAAAACACTAGGTATTGATACTGAATTGTGCATTTTTATAGTTTGTAGTCACTTTTAATTTATCTAGAGAATTTACACCATAAGCATCATTCCTTGTTCAAGTGTGTGTACCCAACATGATTAGCTTTTGCCAATGAAATTAATTTATAGGATTAGGAAAGAGTGTGGAAAGGTACTAGGGCAGGGGTTTTGATGCTATGCTCCATTCTCATCCCCCTAGGAACTAAATGTGAACCTTTGGGCAAGGTTTTTAAAGCCTCAGACCCTACTCACGTCACCTGCAGAATTGAGAGATTTTATTTTTTTAAAAACATGATATGGATTTTATTAACTTACCTATAACTCCCTATTGTAAAAATGATTCATGATGGCTTCAAGGTCCCTAAAGATTTTCCAGGGCTAGATTCTATGATTATTTGATCACATTTGTAGACGAAGAAATTGAAATTAGGAAAGTTAGTGTAACAGAAATGACAGGCCACCTCTCCCAGGGCTCAGCTGGCTCTAGGCCACATCAAGTGTGTTTTCCTGTTTCTATCTATCCTGTTCAACTGTAATGCCAGTATCCACACACATGCTGCTGCTGCTGCTGCTTAGTCTCTTCAGTCATGTCTGACTCTGTACATCCCCATGGACTGTAGCCCTCCAGGCTCCTCTGTCCACAGGATTCTCTAGGCAAGAATAATGGAGTGGGTGGCCATTTCCTTCTGCACCACACACATGAAGGATGTGTATATGTAATTATGTTGAGAAGCAGTCTAGAGAGAATGCAGAGAGGGAAATTGAGGGAGAATAAATGAATGTTTGAGGACTCTTTAAGGGCATGAGTTTCCTGTGACATGACTACAATCTGTAGGCACTAAAACACAACCTGTGGGGAAAACATAGATTTCTATTGTACCTTTTTTGCAAAAGGGTCCTTCATATGGTGAACTGGTGCAATCACAGAAGTATCCATTGTGCTTCTCCACGCACTTGCCCCCATTGTGGCAGATGCTGCCATAACTGCTGCAATGGCCTGGGCATCCTGGCCGAACTCCAGACGTGACTTTTGCCCTCTCCTCCAGGTCCAGTTTTTGCCCATTCAAGTGTAAGGAGCGTATGCATCCTAGGAAGCCTTTCTGTCTTGATGATGTTCCCCCTGAGCAGTGAAAAATAAAAGGAGAAAAAATGTAAGGTACAGTGTTGGCGACAGAATGAAACACCAACACTGCAGAGTAGTTTGAACCTTTTTTTTCTTTTTGCCGCTTTTTGCAACTGCTTTATTTTATATATTTTGCACAACAATCAGCAGGGCAAGTTGCCAAACACTATGATTTAGTGACTATACAGCGTGCAGGCGCGGGGCGAGATAACCTTTTCCTTAACTTGTTTCCTGCAGCTAAGACTTTTTTTAAGGACTTCTTTATCAACTTAGAGTCCGTTTGTCCAAAGACTGTTCTTTTTGAGGAAGCAGGTAAGCATTTTTGTATGCAAGCAATGTTCACTTTTTCTTGGGGCCAAACAAAAGACTCTTGGCTGAACATCTCGTTTGCAAGAATGTTTGGCCCTGACCGGGAGCCTTGTTTGCAAATGACTTCTCATCCTCCCTTGTACTTTGTTCCCTACATCCAGTGCTCACATTTTTGAGGTTTTAATATCACCAAACTGATGATAGTTAATTAGTAATCTGTGGGCGTGATGTGTTGGACTTTTCTCTTAAAGTTTCCAGTGAGAATTAGGAATTCAGAGAACCTGGGGAAAAGGGCATGTGTTTCCAGGCTGCAAAAAGTACTCTCTCACTCGAAAAATAAATAAATAAATAAAATAAACTATGGTTCATGTGGAATCCTCCACTTGGCATGTTTAACATAGAAACTTCAGAAGACTGGACTCCTTGCAAATGAAATAAAATGTATTCTTCCTCTAAAGTGATGTGGAAGTTGCTCACTTGTGTCTGGCTCTTTGTAACCCCATGGACTACAGCCCATGGAATTCTCCAAGCCAAAATACTGGAGTGGGAAGCCTTTCCCTTCTCCAGGAGATCTTCCCAACCCAGGGATTGAACCCAGGTCTAGGATTCTTTACCAACTGAGCTAACAGAGATGCCCCAATCTTTGTCTATAGCAAACATTTATCTGAAGGTGAATGCTCAGAGCGGGACTGTCCCTCCAGCAATGTTAGAAGCAAGCTGTTTGGTGCACTGAGTTAGAAAAAGGCAACAAGCTTTGTAAAGCTTGGGCTTCCCTGGTGGCTCAAAGGGTAAAGAATCTGTCTGAAATGCAGGAGACCTCGGTTTGGTCTCCTGGGGAGGAAGAGCCCCTGGAGGAAGGCATGGCTACCACTCCAGTATTCTTGCTTGGAACATTCCATTGATAGAAGAGCCTGGTGGGCTACAGTCCATGAAGTCACAGAGTCAGACACGATTGGGCAACTTTCACTTTGTAAAGCTTATGCAGCATTGTGTCAAGTACTATAAAGAGATGGATGTTAGGACCAGACAGACATGGCATCAAACTCCATGCCAACAGCCATTAGACCTAATAACAATAATGACCACATAATGACTGAATCCCCTGAGCCTCAGCTCCTTGATCTCTAAAATAAGAATCATCTATTTCATATGTTTATTTACAAGGCTTAGTTAAGATTACGGAATATGCTATATCCTTAATCATTGTTCTTCTCTCTTGAGCCTCACAATGATTAGAACTANAAGCCCAATTTTGCATCCCCTAAAATATACATGGAAGGTTAGCATAGAAGCCTCCTCCAATAGAGAACAGCCTTGTCTAGGACAATTTTGGAGCTAAGGGTTTTTATTTCACTCCAAAGCCACATTTCCCAGAGTCAACTGACATGGCTCAAAGATGTGGATAGAAGGTTCATCTTACATACTTTTCAACTGCAGAATATAAAGGGAATTGTTTCCCTAGATTTATGAGATAGGGAGAAAGTTCACAAACAGTGAAATATGAAGCAAGCTGAAAAGGCTAAGTACACATTTGTCCATTTTTCTTATAGATCACACTAAAACGTGGGAAGAGAGCACAGCAGATATTTCAACAAATACAGTCAAAAGATGCAGTGGCATGGGCAGAGGATAATGAATAGGAGTTGTTTCAGAGAAAAGAACCAATGGGAAATTAGGCTAAACTTAGAGTGAGATGATCTATGACATGTTTGAAAAATGTCTCTGGAGAAATGCATAGACTTCTATCATTTTTCTTTATATTTTATTTTTTTTCCCCAAACAAACACTTGTTTATAGATCTTGTAAAATAATGCTAGCAGATTTTAGTGAGTTGGGCTTGATAGTGTTTATTCTGCATTTGCTTCTTCTAGCATGTAGAGCCAGTCTAAGGGTGGAATTCCAAATTTCAGGGGAAATTATTCCACAGACTTCCACCAATGTTAAAACCCAGGAGCTCACATGAACAGCCTACCAACACGACCTGCTTTAGTTCAGTCTTCCATGCAGGCCTGCCACTCTACTGGCCCTAAAATTTGTACTGGTAATTTTCTCCCAAGGAGCACAATGCTTTCTAGTTTCCAGTAACAACAAGCAAATGATTCAAACTAACTGGGGAGGAGGCCAGCATCAATGAATGAAGAGCTTAAATTAGTCTTTTAAAAAGAACATTCAGTGTTTTTTTTTTTTCTATTATTTTTAAATTCTAAGAGTAAGTTGAATGAAATAAAACATTGTTACTGGTGCTTGAAAGATGTGTTTTCATGAACTGATGAGAATTATTTGTAATTCCTATCATTGTTTGTATGTAAATGGTGTTTTACAGTGATTAAAATATTTTATTTTAATAGTTTAAATGCTGCTCTTGAACTAATGCTTACATTCTTTGTCCAACAATCTTTATTTTCCATCAATAGAATAAACTTTAGAAGAGTCTGCAAAGACTGATAGTAGACCAAATCGTTTGTCCTTCTAGTTGAAAAACACTAGGTATTGATACTGAATTGTGCATTTTTATAGTTTGTAGTCACTTTTAATTTATCTAGAGAATTTACACCATAAGCATCATTCCTTGTTCAAGTGTGTGTACCCAACATGATTAGCTTTTGCCAATGAAATTAATTTATAGGATTAGGAAAGAGTGTGGAAAGGTACTAGGGCAGGGGTTTTGATGCTATGCTCCATTCTCATCCCCCTAGGAACTAAATGTGAACCTTTGGGCAAGGTTTTTAAAGCCTCATACCCTACTCACGTCACCTGCAGAACTGAGAGATTTTATTTTTTTAAAAACATGATATGGATTTTATTAACTTACCTATAAACTCCCTATTGTAAAAATGATTCATGATGGCTTCAAGGTCCCTAAAGATTTTCCAGGGCTAGATTCTATGATTATTTGGTCACATTTGTAGACGAAGAAATTGAAATTAGGAAAGTTAGTGTAACAGAAATGACAGGCCACCTCTCCCAGGGCTCAGCTGGCTCTAGGCCACATCAAGTGTGTTTTCCTGTTTCTATCTATCCTGTTCAACTGTAATGCCAGTATCCACACACATGCTGCTGCTGCTGCTGCTTAGTCTCTTCAGTCATGTCTGACTCTGTACATCCCCATGGACTGTAGCCCTCCAGGCTCCTCTGTCCACAGGATTCTCTAGGCAAGAATAATGGAGTGGGTGGCCATTTCCTTCTGCACCACACACATGAAGGATGTGTATATGTAATTATGTTGAGAAGCAGTCTAGAGAGAATGCAGAGAGGGAAATTGAGGGAGAATAAATGAATGTTTGAGGACTCTTTAAGGGCATGAGTTTCCTGTGACATGACTACAATCTGTAGGCACTAAAACACAACCTGTGGGGAAAACATAGATTTCTATTGTACCTTTTTTGCAAAAGGGTCCTTCATATGGTGAACTGGTGCAATCACAGAAGTATCCATTGTGCTTCTCCACGCACTTGCCCCCATTGTGGCAGATGCTGCCATAACTGCTGCAATGGCCTGGGCATCCTGGCCGAACTCCAGACGTGACTTTTGCCCTCTCCTCCAGGTCCAGTTTTTGCCCATTCAAGTGTAAGGAGCGTATGCATCCTAGGAAGCCTTTCTGTCTTGATGATGTTCCCCCTGAGCAGTGAAAAATAAAAGGAGAAAAAATGTAAGGTACAGTGTTGGCGACAGAATGAAACACCAACACTGCAGAGTAGTTTGAACCTTTTTTTTCTTTTTGCCGCTTTTTGCAACTGCTTTATTTTATATATTTTGCACAACAATCAGCAGGGCAAGTTGCCAAACACTATGATTTAGTGACTATACAGCGTGCAGGCGCGGGGCGAGATAANAAACACCAACACTGCAGAGTGGTTTGAACCTTTTTTTTTTTTTGCCGCTTTTTGCAACTGCTTTATTTTATATATTTTGCACAACAATCAGCAGGGCAAGTTGCCAAACACTATGATTTAGTGACTATACAGCGCGCAGGCGCGGGGCGAGATAACCTTTTCCTTAACTTGTTTCCTGCAGCTAAGACTTTTTTTAAGGACTTCTTTATCAACTTAGAGTCCGTTTGTCCAAAAACTGTTCTTTTTGAGGAAGCAGGTAAACATTTTTATATGCAAGCAATGTTCACTTTTTCTTGGGGCCAAACAAAAGACTCTTGGCTGAACATCTCGTTTGCAAGAATGTTCGGCCGTCACTGGGAGCCTTGTTTGCAAATGACTTCTCATCCTCCCTTGTACTTTGTTCCCTACATCCAGTGCTCACATTTTTGAGGTTTTAATATCACCAAACTGATGATAGTTAATTAGTAATCTGTGGGCGTAATGTGTTAGACTTTTCTATTAAAGTTTCCAGTGAGAATTAGGAATTCAGAGAACCTGGGGAAAAGGGCATGTGTTTCCAGGCTGCAAAAAGTACTCTCCCACTCGAAAAATAAATAAATAAATAAAATAAACTATGGTTCATGTGGAATCCTCCACCTGGCATGTTTAACATAGAAACTTCAGAAGACTGGGCTCCTTGCAAATGAAATAAAATGTATTCTTCCTCTAAAGTGATATGAAAGTTGCTCACTTGTGTCTGGCTCTTTGTAACCCCATGGACTACAGCCCATGGAATTCTCCAAGCCAAAATACTGGAGTGGGAAGCCTTTCCCTTCTCCAGGAGATCTTCCCAACCCAGGGATTGAACCCAGGTCTAGGATTCTTTACCAACTGAGCTAACAGAGATGCCCCAATCTTTGTCTATAGCAAACATTTATCTGAAGGTGAATGCTCAGAGCGGGACTGTCCCTCCGGCAATGTTAGAAGCAAGCTGTTTGGTGCACTGAGTTAGAAAAAGGCAACAAGCTTTGTAAAGCTTGGGCTTCCCTGGTGGCTCAAAGGGTAAAGAATCTGTCTGAAATGCAGGAGACCTCGGTTTGGTCTCCCGGGGAGGAAGAGCCCCTGGAGGAAGGCATGGCTACCACTCCAGTATTCTTGCTTGGAGCATTCCATTGATAGAAGAGCCTGGTGGGCTACAGTCCATGAAGTCACAGAGTCAGACACGATTGGGCAACTTTCACTTTGTAAAGCTTATGCAGCATTGTGTCAAGTACTATAAAGAGATGGATGTTAGGACCAGACAGACATGGCATCAAACTCCATGCCAACAGCCATTAGACCTAATAACAATAATGACCACATAATGACTGAATCCCCTGAGCCTCAGCTCCTTGATCTCTAAAATAAGAATCATCTATTTCATATGTTTATTTACAAGGCTTAGTTAAGATTACGGAATATGCTATATCCTTAATCATTGTTCTTCTCTCTTGAGCCTCACAATGATTAGAACTAGTAGACTGTGTCTGTGTGCATGCATGTACATGTATATATTTATCTCCTAGTGATTACCCCCAAATCATTATTTGGAAAATAAATGTCTTCTTCTGGAATGCAGAAAAGAATTGCAACCCAACTTTCTCCTGAGGGTACATCTTGAAGGCTTCAGAAAGAGTTGCAACGCTTGTTGCAAATTAATCAGGAACAGAGAAGATTCAAAGTGACAGAATGTTTGTCACTGTTGGAAACATAAAATTCTACCAACCTATACCAGAGGATATTAGAAAAATGTGTGCAGAGAGAGAATAAGGCAAGAATTAAGCCAAATTCCATCAGTAGTTATTGATTTGGTGTTGGGAATTCTGGGAGAGTTCAGAGAGAATACAGAGTCAGCCTGTCCTTACAAAACACAAGTTCTATTTCAAGTTCAATGCTTTGGCCTAAAGCCCACAGTTGCTTGGAAAGATGGAGGACACATTAAAGTCTCCAAGGTCTACAGAGTGTCCTAATGGAGAAAAGGTAAGTTGGNATAAAACATTGTTACTGGTGCTTGAAAGATGTGTTTTCATGAACTGATGAGAATTATTTGTAATTCCTATCATTGTTTGTATGTAAATGGTGTTTTACAGTGATTAAAATATTTTATTTTAATAGTTTAAATGCTGCTCTTGAACTAATGCTTACATTCTTTGTCCAACAATCTTTATTTTCCATCAATAGAATAAACTTTAGAAGAGTCTGCAAAGACTGATAGTAGACCAAATCGTTTGTCCTTCTAGTTGAAAAACACTAGGTATTGATACTGAATTGTGCATTTTTATAGTTTGTAGTCACTTTTAATTTATCTAGAGAATTTACACCATAAGCATCATTCCTTGTTCAAGTGTGTGTACCCAACATGATTAGCTTTTGCCAATGAAATTAATTTATAGGATTAGGAAAGAGTGTGGAAAGGTACTAGGGCAGGGGTTTTGATGCTATGCTCCATTCTCATCCCCCTAGGAACTAAATGTGAACCTTTGGGCAAGGTTTTTAAAGCCTCAGACCCTACTCACGTCACCTGCAGAATTGAGAGATTTTATTTTTTTAAAAACATGATATGGATTTTATTAACTTACCTATAACTCCCTATTGTAAAAATGATTCATGATGGCTTCAAGGTCCCTAAAGATTTTCCAGGGCTAGATTCTATGATTATTTGATCACATTTGTAGACGAAGAAATTGAAATTAGGAAAGTTAGTGTAACAGAAATGACAGGCCACCTCTCCCAGGGCTCAGCTGGCTCTAGGCCACATCAAGTGTGTTTTCCTGTTTCTATCTATCCTGTTCAACTGTAATGCCAGTATCCACACACATGCTGCTGCTGCTGCTGCTTAGTCTCTTCAGTCATGTCTGACTCTGTACATCCCCATGGACTGTAGCCCTCCAGGCTCCTCTGTCCACAGGATTCTCTAGGCAAGAATAATGGAGTGGGTGGCCATTTCCTTCTGCACCACATACATGAAGGATGTGTATATGTAATTATGTTGAGAAGCAGTCTAGAGAGAATGCAGAGAGGGAAATTGAGGGAGAATAAATGAATGTTTGAGGACTCTTTAAGGGCATGAGTTTCCTGTGACATGACTACAATCTGTAGGCACTAAAACACAACCTGTGGGGAAAACATAGATTTCTATTGTACCTTTTTTGCAAAAGGGTCCTTCATATGGTGAACTGGTGCAATCACAGAAGTATCCATTGTGCTTCTCCACGCACTTGCCCCCATTGTGGCAGATGCTGCCATAACTGCTGCAATGGCCTGGGCATCCTGGCCGAACTCCAGACGTGACTTTTGCCCTCTCCTCCAGGTCCAGTTTTTGCCCATTCAAGTGTAAGGAGCGTATGCATCCTAGGAAGCCTTTCTGTCTTGATGATGTTCCCCCTGAGCAGTGAAAAATAAAAGGAGAAAAAATGTAAGGTACAGTGTTGGCGACAGAATGAAACACCAACACTGCAGAGTAGTTTGAACCTTTTTTTTCTTTTTGCCGCTTTTTGCAACTGCTTTATTTTATATATTTTGCACAACAATCAGCAGGGCAAGTTGCCAAACACTATGATTTAGTGACTATACAGCGTGCAGGCGCGGGGCGAGATAACCTTTTCCTTAACTTGTTTCCTGCAGCTAAGACTTTTTTTAAGGACTTCTTTATCAACTTAGAGTCCGTTTGTCCAAAGACTGTTCTTTTTGAGGAAGCAGGTAAGCATTTTTGTATGCAAGCAATGTTCACTTTTTCTTGGGGCCAAACAAAAGACTCTTGGCTGAACATCTCGTTTGCAAGAATGTTTGGCCCTGACCGGGAGCCTTGTTTGCAAATGACTTCTCATCCTCCCTTGTACTTTGTTCCCTACATCCAGTGCTCACATTTTTGAGGTTTTAATATCACCAAACTGATGATAGTTAATTAGTAATCTGTGGGCGTGATGTGTTGGACTTTTCTCTTAAAGTTTCCAGTGAGAATTAGGAATTCAGAGAACCTGGGGAAAAGGGCATGTGTTTCCAGGCTGCAAAAAGTACTCTCTCACTCGAAAAATAAATAAATAAATAAAATAAACTATGGTTCATGTGGAATCCTCCACTTGGCATGTTTAACATAGAAACTTCAGAAGACTGGACTCCTTGCAAATGAAATAAAATGTATTCTTCCTCTAAAGTGATGTGGAAGTTGCTCACTTGTGTCTGGCTCTTTGTAACCCCATGGACTACAGCCCATGGAATTCTCCAAGCCAAAATACTGGAGTGGGAAGCCTTTCCCTTCTCCAGGAGATCTTCCCAACCCAGGGATTGAACCCAGGTCTAGGATTCTTTACCAACTGAGCTAACAGAGATGCCCCAATCTTTGTCTATAGCAAACATTTATCTGAAGGTGAATGCTCAGAGCGGGACTGTCCCTCCAGCAATGTTAGAAGCAAGCTGTTTGGTGCACTGAGTTAGAAAAAGGCAACAAGCTTTGTAAAGCTTGGGCTTCCCTGGTGGCTCAAAGGGTAAAGAATCTGTCTGAAATGCAGGAGACCTCGGTTTGGTCTCCTGGGGAGGAAGAGCCCCTGGAGGAAGGCATGGCTACCACTCCAGTATTCTTGCTTGGAGCATTCCATTGATAGAAGAGCCTGGTGGGCTACAGTCCATGAAGTCACAGAGTCAGACACGATTGGGCAACTTTCACTTTGTAAAGCTTATGCAGCATTGTGTCAAGTACTATAAAGAGATGGATGTTAGGACCAGACAGACATGGCATCAAACTCCATGCCAACAGCCATTAGACCTAATAACAATAATGACCACATAATGACTGAATCCCCTGAGCCTCAGCTCCTTGATCTCTAAAATAAGAATCATCTATTTCATGCGTTTATTTACAAGGCTTAGTTAAGATTACGGAATATGCTATATCCTTAATCATTGTTCTTCTCTCTTGAGCCTCACAATGATTAGAACTAGTAGACTGTGTCTGTGTGCATGCATGTACATGTATATATTTATCTCCTAGTGATTACCCCCAAATCATTATTTGGAAAATAAATGTCTTCTTCTGGAATGCAGAAAAGAATTGCAACCCAACTTTCTCCTGAGGGTACATCTTGAAGGCTTCAGAAAGAGTTGCAACGCTTGTTGCAAATTAATCAGGAACAGAGAAGATTCAAAGTGACAGAATGTTTGTCACTGTTGGAAACATAAAATTCTACCAACCTATACCAGAGGATATTAGAAAAATGTGTGCAGAGAGAGAATAAGGCAAGAATTAAGCCAAATTCCATCAGTAGTTATTGATTTGGTGTTGGGAATTCTGGGAGAGTTCAGAGAGAATACAGAGTCAGCCTGTCCTTACAAAACACAAGTTCTATTTCAAGTTCAATGCTTTGGCCTAAAGCCCACAGTTGCTTGGAAAGATGGAGGACACATTAAAGTCTCCAAGGTCTACAGAGTGTCCTAATGGAGAAAAGGTAAGTTGGGAAAAAATGGCAGTAATAAGGTGGTATTTGTTTATTGTATAAATCATCTCTCCTTTCTGAGCCTCATTTATTTGTAATTATTCATGCTAAAATTTTATTAAATCCTGGTCCAGCAAGTGACTCAATAAAAATATATTCATATTAAAGTGGATACAAATATGAAGTCTAAATACATTATCTCTGACCAGAAATATCACAATAAATAAGAAACAAAGCTGTAAGTTAGACAAATAATATATAATGTGAATAAAAAATCTGCAAGCCTGGCAGGGTGGACAAAATGTTAATTAGCAATAGGGTTGAGGGACTTCCCTGGTGGTTCAGTGGCTAAGACTCCCAGCTCCCAGTCAGGGATACAGGGTCCAATCCCAGGTCAGGGAACTAGATTCCACATGCTGCAACTAAGACCTGGTGCAGCAATATAAACAAATGAAAATAAACGCATAAAAAAGATTTTCAAAAAGCAAGTGGGGAGAATTCTGCCATCTCCGAATCACACCAGGTTATCAGATCCATAAATATATGTACAGTGTTCACTGGCTGCTCCTGCAAGATTGGGACAAAATGTTTCTAAAGAATTAATTTAATGTTTTATTCTGAAGGAGTGATAGAACTCCACTCTGTTTGCAGTTCTGATAAGTGATACCCAAGCAGGCCAGAAGGTCAAACCCAAATTGCTTTCTCCTGTCTGTCTCAATTTTAGTGAGTAAATCTCCTTTTAACCACAGATAAATCAATTATAAACACAAGCAGATCATGAAGAAAGGTTCATTATTTCTTTCCTAGAGATGGTGTAGAATAAAGAGAGGAGAATTTATGTAGGCAAATGTTTTGTTTTATTTTTCCCCTTATTTTGTAGTCACTCCCTGTGGTGGATTTGTATAACTCTTCATATATCTTGTTAGTGGCATTTTTCTTTTAAGCAGAGGTGGAGAATGCAAAATCTATTACACATTTGCTGGTGTGTGACTTAGTCAACACATTTAAAAATGAAGAAGTGGCTATGGTGGTGTTTTTAGCAGAAATGCACTCCTTGGTGTTTGAGACATATAAAGTATGGTGAGAATGACCCGAAATAAGGGGGTCATTTCAATTGCAGATACTGGTAAAACACAATGACACAATGAATATGAACCAAATTGCACAATGAATTAAATTTCCATTTTCGCCTGGCTGCTTTTTATTCTTTAAGAGGGGGAAAAACTAGAGGTTAGGCTCCTTTTTCTTATGGAGAGGCAATATTGTAGACTAAGAATAGAGTGCTTCAAGAAAGATGCTCCCCACCCACACAGTCATGCCCAATCAGGTGGTAAGCATGCTCCCTTTTCTGACAAGGTCACCTATTTTGCGTTGTGTTGGTGGAGGTGTGAATCTTCCCTGAAACTTGAATACTGTACAGAAAATGCTGCCACAATCTTCACTCCCTTTTCTCACACACATCCTTCTCCCTCAGTCCTTTCCTATTCATCTGCATCCTTAATTATCTTTGGATCCATCAGCATCTCTCCACACTAAGAGCCATAGCCTTGAATTCTTCTCACCCTCACTTTAATTCCTTAAACTGAGAAAAGCTGGGACCTAGGATGATCATTTATTTGCTGCAGTGCTTGCACCTGGAGAAATGTTTCCTCAAGCAACAAAATACAAAGAAACTGTAAGGGGCTGAAAATAACTGTGTGTGTTCACAACTGGGGCAAATTATGGATGTGGGTGTGTGCTCAGTTGGGTCTGATTATTTGTGACCCCATGGACTATAGCCCATCAAGCTTCTCTGTCCATGGGATTCTCCAGGCAAGAATAATGAAATGGGTTGTCATTTCCCACTCCAAATTTATGGACAACAAGATAAAAAAAAAAAAAAGAACCCATCTCCCTCTTCTGAAGAATCAGAACAGAGTACTGTGCATGCCCCCTGCACATAAAACCATCTACTCAGTTCAGTCACTCCATTGTGTCTGAGTTTTTGTGACCCCATGGACTGCAGCACACCAGGCTTCCCTGTCCTTCACTATCTCCCAGAGTTTGCTCAAACTCATGTCCATTGAGTCAATGACACCTTCCAACCATCTCATCCTTTGTCACCGCCTTCTCCTCTTGCCCTCAGCATTTCCCAGAATCAAGGGCTTTTCCTACAAGTCACTCTTGGCATCGAGGCCAAAGTATTGGAGCTTCAACTTCAGCCTCAGTCCTTCCAGTGAATATTCAGGACTGATTCCACCTGAACCATCCCTCTGGCCTGACTCCTGGACCTGTCCCTACTTTCACCCCATATAAGAAATCAGCTAGATCCCTACTCAGGAAACGAGCAAGGGAACATATTACTTGTTCTCACTCTCTCCTGCTACAGAGACCCAGTAAATACTTGTTTAAATTTATTGTGGGTGCTGTGCTCAGTCACTTCAGTCATGTCCCACTCTTTGTGACCCTATGGATAGATACACACTACTATATATACTAGGTAACCAACAAGGTCCTGCTGTATAGCATAGGGAAGTACACTCAATATTTTGTAATGACCTATAACAGAAAAGGATATGAAAAGAATATATATCTTTATAACTGATCACTACTGTACACTTGAAACTAACACAACTCTGTAAATCAACTATATTTCAACTTAAAAATGAAAAAGACCATACCCTTATTTTCGCACTGGGCTTGGCCCAGAGTAAAGAAAGAAAGAAATATGAGTAATTTAAAGATTCTAGTAAGCCTTCCATTGAAAAATCTGAAGACCTGTTAACAAAAAATCTGAAGACCTGTTAACAAACAATCTGCTTCCCTGCTTGACAAAGCTCAGCTGCCCTGGTATCAGTTCCTTTATGACAGGATATGAACTGTCCACTTTGCCCCATTCCCTACCAGGACAATTTCATTCTTTCAGACTGCCTTTCTGGCCCCTGAAGGTGTTTGAATTTTCAGCTGTTGCTCTCATAAATTTTTATCTTATTTACCTTTTTCTTGCCTAGAGTTTACTATAAAGTTGGGAAAAGAACAACAAGAAACATAGCAATAAAAAGAAGTTATTCTTAAAATAGCTGAGAATTATGTTTCTGAGGCTTGTACTTAATCTAGATTAAGCAATGTGTTTAAGAATCACAACAATGCTTCTAATTCTAAAAAAATTCAAACATACTGTATGCTAGAAACTGTATAACTAACTCACTTAATATTCATTTGGAAAGAAGAAATTCTTCATATTATTCACGTTACAGAGTTGAGGAAACTAAGTGACAAAGAAATTGCTTTGGCCAAAGTCAAGAATCAATTCCAGAGCCAGGAGTCAGAATGGGGTCTCTTGACCTTCAATGCCTGGATACCTTCAAAGCCCTAAAAATCCTAAAATGAGCTGTTTGATTAGATTATTTTGATAATGGAAAGGGGATATGTGGTGCTTCCTCCCCCGCCCCATGTCCTCTGCCTCCCTTTGTCTGTAGAAAAACCTTAGTCACAGAATAAATTTAATCAGAGAAGTGAGAAGATGCAGAAAGAAAGGAAAGCAGTCAAACAGGACAAAATAACAGTTTAGCCACTAAACAATGTCAAGGACCTTTAGTTCCCTCTCAGTATGATAATATTCTGAGCCATTCCCTATGAGCTGTCTTGTACATACTGAAACCCCCACCAGCTGAAGTTTACTACATGATGACGAGATTGTAGCCATTACATAGTTATCACAGTTTGGAGAACTGGTCCCAAAGAAATGGGAACAAATCCACACAGAACTGAAGATAACTGTATACAAAACAATCCAGATGAAGCTAATCGGACGACTACATGAGCAATTTCAAAAGACTGTCAGAACTGACTGCTGTGTTTGCATGTAGCCCCCTCCTTCTGCCTACACACCCCTGAACCTCCCCTTTAAAAGTTGAGCACTGATTGTCACTTTGGACAGGAGTCTGCCCTCTCCCCAAGATGGCAACCTCCAAAATAAAGAAAACTTTCCTTTCTACCAACTTTCCTCTCCAGTATTGAGTTTCAAGCAGTGAGCAGCCAGCCCCCACTTTTGGTAACAGTTTGGGTCAGTACTACAACTAAGTACCGCTTCTACTTTTTTCTTCTCATCTCTTCCGTGGATTCTCCCACCAAGTAATATTCACATGTACATTTATTCTCTCTTCCACATCAGTCTTCTGGACAGCCTAAACTATTAGTTCACCAGCCTACATAGAAGCAATTTTATATGAATCTCTTCTGTTGGCCCTTGGTATTAAGTGTCTTCATTATGATGATGTTTCCTTGGACTGAGTATGAATCAACTCTTAAAAAGGTTACCATCATCATTCTAAATCTGTCTTAGAAAATTGCACTGTGTCAGCTCAACAAATGCTCATTGCTTCCAGAAAAACACAGCATTTCCTTTTACCCTCCCTGAACGAGAGCCTCTGTTTCTCTCATGTGTGCCTGCTGCCTGGATCACACACATTCAAACAGAATTCCTTTGCTGAGGACCTTTTTTCTGGAACAACATTGGATGTGCCAGGTCAGGGTCTTGTTTCACAAAACTATGCAGTGTCATACTCTCCCTCTCACACTTTCTCTCTCCTTGAACTTGGAGCAGCTGTTATCTGTATAACTTACTTTGCCTAAAGTCAAGAATTGAGTGATGTGCAGATGCATTACTACCCAGATTTCAAATTCTACAGTAGCAGCAAGTTTAGCATGTACTTGTTAAACAAAACAAATGTGCTAACCATAAGTGACTTTTTTCTTTTGTTCCTGCCCCTTCAATTGGCAGAATTTGGGTACCAGAAGGAAATCCTAGTGGATGTTTTAACTCCAAAATTTCATTTCTTTAAGGATAAGTCATGTGTCTATTTACCTTTTGCTAGATACAGAGATTGCTTGCTTAGGAATCAATAAACACACACTATGAAATAATGCAAGTGGCACTAACTGGATGTCTACAAAGTAAAATGGGGATTTTGTTGTTGTTGTTCAGTTGCTCAGTCATGTCTGACTCTTTGTGACTTCATGGATTGAAGTGCTCCAGGCTTCCCTGTCCTTCACTCTCTCCCAGAGTTTGTTTAAACGCACGTCCGTAGAATCGGTAATTCAATCCAACCATCTCGGCCTCTGTTATCCCTTTCTCCTACTGCCTTCAATCTTTCCCAGCATCAGGGTCTTTTCCTGTGGGTTGGCTCTTGGCATTAGGGGGCCAGAGTACTGGAGCTTCAGCTTCAGCATTAATCCTTCCAATGAATATTCAGGATTGATTTCCTTTAGGATGGATTGGTTGGATCTCCTTGCACTCCAAATGACTCTCAAGAGTCTTCTCCAGCATCACAGTTCAAAAGCATCAGTTCTTTGACACTCAGCCTTCTTTATGGTCCATATCGCTTTATGGTCTAGAAAAATCATAGCTTTGACTATATGGGACTATATGGGACCTGCTTTTTAACATACTGTCTAGGTTTGTGATTCCTGTGTTGGGAAGATCCCCTGGAGAAGGGCATGGCAACCCACTCCAGTATTCTTCCCTGGAGAATCCCATGGACAGAGGAGCCTGGTGGGCTATAGTCCATAGATAGCAAAAAGTCAGACAAGACTAAAGTGACTGAGCACACAGCACAGGTTTGTCATAGCTTTCCTTCCAAGGAATAAGTAAGTGACATTTAATTTCATGGCTGCAGTCACTTGTCCACAGTGATTCTGGAGCCCAAGAAAATAAAATCTGCCACTGTTTGCATTTCTTCCCCATCTATTGCCATGAAGTGATGAGCCTGAATGCCATGATCTTATTTTTTGAATGTTGAGCTTATGGATAGTTTTTTTCACTCTCTTCTTTCACCTTCATCAAGAGGCTCTTCAGTTCCTCTTCACTTTCTGCCATAACGGTAATATTATCTGCATAGGTGAGGTTATCTGATATTTCTGATACATATGGTATTTCTCCTGACAATCATGATTCTAACTTGTGATGCATACAACCAGGCACTTAACATGATGTACTGTGCATAGAAGTAAGTAAACAGGGTGACAATATATAGCCTTTTATTTATTTAGATTTATTTTTATGTNATCGCAGTCACTGAATTAAGAAATGTCCATGGAAGAAGATTTTAGCATATGTATCAACAATATGTCATTATTCTGAAGTGACAAGCAGTAATGTTTGAAGATGACCTTCCAGATGGATGGGTTACAGAAAAAGAGAAAACAAAGCCAAAGTTGGCACCGACAGTCTTAGCCTCCACTCAGCTTTCCTCCTGAGTGTTTACCAGTATGGAACATGCCGCATATTTTATCCCCCTTCCCACCCCCACCCCTCCCATACCATCCCTCTGGATCATCCCAGTGCACTAGCCCTGAGCATCCTGTATCATGCATAGAACCTGGACTGGTGATTCATTTCACATATGATATTATACATGTTTCAATGACATTCTCCCAAATCATCCCACCCTCTCCATCTCCCCCAGAGTCCAAAAGAATTTGCTATACATCTGTGTCTCTTTTGTTGTCTCACATAAAGGGTTATCATTACTATCTTTCTAAAGTCCACATACATGCATTAATATACTGTATTGGTGTTTTTCTATCTGGCTCTGTATTTTTTATTTCACTCGTATAATAGGCTCCAGTTTCATCCACCTCATTAGAACTGATTCAAATGTATTATTTTTAATGGCTGAGTAATACTCCATTGTGTACATGTACCACTGCTTTCTTCTAGGTTGCTTCCATGTCCTGGCTATTATAAACAGTGCTGCGATGAACATTGGGGTACATGTGTCTCTTTCAATTNCCAATTTGGATTCCTTTTATTTCTTTTTCTGCTCTGATTGCTGTGGCCCAAACTTCCAAAACTATGTTGAATAGTAGTGATGAAAGTGGGCACCCTTTTCTTGTTCGTGACTTTAGGGGAAATGTTTTTGATTTTTCACCATTGAGGGTAATGTTTGCTGTGGGTTTGTCATATATAGCTTTTATTATGTTGATGTATGTTCCTTCCATTCCTGCTTTCTGGAGAGTTTTTCTTGACTGAGCCCTTTGCCGATTTTGAACCAGTCCATTGGTCCAATGTGCAGTTCTAACTGTTGCTTCTTGACCTGCATATAGGTTTCTCATTAGGCAGGTACTGTAGACTGGTATTCCCATCTCATTAAGAATTTTCCACATTCTGCTGTGATTCACACAGTCAAAGGTTTTAGCATAGACAATGAAGCAGAAGTAAGTATTTCTCTGAAATTCGCTGGCAATTTGATCTCTGGTTCCTCTGCCTTTTGTAAATAAAGCTTGAACATCTGGGAGTTCTCGGGTCACAAACTGCTGAAGACTACCTTGAAGGACTTTGAGCATAACCTTTCTAGCATGTGATATGAGTGCAATTGTATGGACCTTTCTACCATGTGAAATGAGTGCAACCACAGGGTAGTTTGAACATTCTTTGGCATTGCTCTTCTTTGGAACTGGAATGAAAACGATATTTTCCAGCCCTGTGGCCACTGCTGAGCTTTCCAAATTTGCTGGCATATTGACTGAAGTGACTTAAGAGCAACAGCTTTTAGGATCTGAAATAGCTCAGCTGGAATTCTATCACTTACATTAGCTTTCTTCATAGTAATGCTTCCCAAGGCCCAGTTGATTTCACAATCCAGGATATCGGGCTCTAGGTGAATATTCGATAACATCATCGTGATTATCCGAGTCATTAAGATCTTTTTTTGTACAGCTCTTCATTCTTGCTACCTCTTCTTAATCTCTTCTGTGCCTGTTCAGCTCAGTTCAGTTGCTCAGTTGTGTTCAACTCTTTGCTACCCCATGGACTGCAGCACCCCAGGCCTCCCTGTTCATCACCAACTCCTGGAGTTTGCTCAAACTTCAATCTTTCCCAGCATCAGGGGCTTTATCCAGTGAGTCAGTTCTTTGCATCAAGTGGCCAAAATATTGGAGTTTCAGCTTCAACATCAGTCCTACCAATGAATATTCAGGGCTGATTTCCTTTGTGATGGACTGGTTGGATCTCCTTGCATTCCAAAGGACTCTCAAGAATCTTCTACAGCACCACAGTTCAAAAGCATCTATTTGGTGCTCAGCTTTCTTTATAGTCCAACTCTCACATCCATACATGACTACTGTAAAAACCATAGCTTTCACGTGATGGACCTTTGTTAGCAAAGAAATGTCTCTGCTTTTTAGTATGCTGTCTGGGTTGGTCATAACTTTTATTCAAGGATTAAGTGTCTTTTAATTTCAAGGCTGCAGTCACCATCTGCAGTGATTTTGGAGCCCCCCAAAATAAAGTCTCTCACTGTTTCCACTGTTTCCTCATCTATTTACATAAAGTGACAGAAAGAGCTGACAGANTTATAGTCCAACTCTCACATCCATACATGACTACTGTAAAAACCATAGCTTTCACGTGATGGACCTTTGTTAGCAAAGAAATGTCTCTGCTTTTTAGTATGCTGTCTGGGTTGGTCATAACTTTTATTCAAGGATTAAGTGTCTTTTAATTTCAAGGCTGCAGTCACCATCTGCAGTGATTTTGGAGCCCCCCAAAATAAAGTCTCTCACTGTTTCCACTGTTTCCTCATCTATTTACATAAAGTGACAGAAAGAGCTGACAGATTTGAAAAGACCCTGATGCTGGGAAAGATTGAAGGCGGGAGGAGAAGGGGACGACGGAGGATGAGATGGTTGGATGGCATCACCAACTCAATGGACATGAGTTTGTGTAAGTCCTGGGGGTTGGTGATGGACAGGGAGGCCTGGCGTGCTGCAATCCATGAGGTCGCAAGACTTGGACATGACTGATTGAATGAACTGAACTGAACTGAACTGAACTGAACGGATGGGACCAGATGCCATGATTTTAGTTTTCTGAATGTTGAGTTTTAAGCCAATTTTCACTCTCCTCTTTCACTTTCATCAGGTCTTTAGTTCTTAACTTTCTGCCTAAGGGTGGTGTCATCTGCATATCTGAGATTACTGATATTTCTGTCAACAGTCTTGATTCCAGCTTGCGCTTCTTCCAGTCCAGCGTTTCTCATGATGTACTCTGCATATAAATTAAATAAGTAGACTGACAATACATAGCCTTGATGTACTCCTTTCCTGATTTGGAACCAGTATTTTATTACGTGTCCAGTTCTAACTGTTGCTTCCAGACCTGCATACAGGTTCTCAGGAGGCAGGTCAAGTGGTCTGTTATTTCCATCTCCTGAAGAATTTTCCAGTTTGTCATGATCCACACAGTCAACGTCTTGGCATAGTCAAAAAGCCAGAAATAAATGCTTTTTTCTGGAACTCTCTTGCTTTTCCATGATCCAACAAATGTTGGCAGTTTGATTTCTGGTTCCTCTGTCTTTTTGAAATCCAGCTTGGACATCTGGGAGTTCACAGTTCATGTACTGTTGAAGCCTGGCTTGGAGGATTTTGATCATTGCTTTACTAGCATGTGAGATGAGTGCAATTGTGTAGTAGTTTGAGTGTTTTTTGACATTGCCTTTCTTTGGGATTGGAATGAAAACCAACCTTTTTCAGTGCTTCAGCCACTGCTAAATTTTCCAAATTTGCTGGCATATTGAGTGCAGCACTTTCACAGCATCATCTTCCAAGATTTGAAATAGCTCAGCTGGAATTCCATCACCTCCACTAGCTTTGTTCATAGTGGTGCTTCCTAAGGTCCACCTGACTTTACATTCCAGGATTTCTGGGTCTAAGTGAGTGATCATACCACCATGATTATCTGGGTCATGAAGACCTTTTTTGTATTGTTCTTCTGTATATTCTTGCCACCTCTTCTTAATATCGTCTGCTTCTGTTAGGTCCATTCCATTTCTGTCATTTATTGTGTCCATCTTTACATGAATTGTTCCCTTGGCATCTTTAATTTTCTTGAAGAGATCTCTAGTCTTTCCCATTCTGTTGTTTTTCTCTATTTCTTTGCATTGATCACTGAGGAAGGCTTTCCTATCTCTCCTTGCTATTCTTTGGAACTCTGCATTTAAATGGGTATACCTTTCCATTTCTCCTTTGCTGTTCATGTCTCTTCTTTTCACAGCTATTTGTAAGGCTTCCTCAGAAAGCCATTTTGCTTTTTTGCATTTCTTTTTTGGGGGACAGTCTTGATCCCTGTCTCTTGTATAATGTCATGAACGTCCAGCCATAGTTTTTAAGACACTCTATCAGATCTAATCCCTTGAATCTATTTGTCACTTCCCCTGTGTAATCTATGTGTATCTGTTAGCTTCTTACTGTTTCTATCCTTTATTATGTCCATCTTTGCATGATATTTTCCCTTGGTATTTCTAATTTTCTTAAGAGGTCTAGTCTTTCTCACCTATTATTCTTCTCTATTTCTTTAAATTGTTCTCTTAAGGCCTTTTATCTTTCCTTGCTATTCTTTAGAACTCTGCATTTAGTTGGGTGTATATTTTTCTTTCTCCTTTGCTTTCACTTCTCTTCTTTTCGCAGCTATTTATCAAGCCTCCTCAGACAATCAGTTGCCTTGTTTCATTTCTTTTTTCTTGGGGATGGTTTTGATCTTCCCATCCTGTGCAGTGTTATGAAACTCCATCCTTGACTCATTTAGAATAGATGGAACATGATTTGATATAATTTAGGAATGTATAGTTATTCTCTTCAATGCAATAAAATCCCAGAGAATAACCCAAGAAAAATTATTTTCATATAACATGAAAAGCGAATTCTAAGAATCATAAAGAAAATAACTATTAATAGTTAACAGAGTGTTGAAAAGGAATCATCTATCCTTGTGTGGGCGGGGGGAGGGGCGGAGCAGAGAAGGATGTTCTATTCAATATTAAAATATACCCTATAAGTATGATGTTGAAACAGGACCTAGAAAGAAAACTACATGAATAAAACAGAGCAGGAAATTCAGAAACATATTTTTCTTCTTTTTCAATACCTTTTTATTTTAAATTTTTAAATAGTAAAAACATTTGCAATGGGGTATATGCAATAAAAATGTTGTGATATTTTCGGGTGAACTGTGAAGGGACTCAGCCATAAATATACATGTCCATTTCCCCTCAAACCCCCCGTCCATGCAGACTGGCACATAACATTGAGCAGAGTTAAATGTGCTATACAATATGTTTTTGTTGGTTATCCATTTCAGAAACACATTCTGTATATAGAGAGATTTCATACCTTATAATATATATATATATATATTCTAAGTAGCTAGGGAGAAAAAGAACCATGAAATAAATGGAGATAGAAATAATATTTTGGAAAATAAAGTTACAATACTACCTCAAACGAATTCCAGATGAAATAAAGACATAAAAATAGCAGCAAACAAAATAATAACATAAACAAAAACTAAAAATATTAGTAAAATACAACATAGCAGTTTAAAATCATATGCGATTTATACTGACACGCTATGTTTCCCATGGCATATATTAAGCAAAAATACAAGCAAGCACACTGTTGTATAACACATATAAGTATACTGCTTATGTAAAAAAGAAAAAAAATGAAAATAGTGAAAGTATTTGTTACTCAGTTGTGTCTAACTGTTTGCAACCCCATGACTGTAGCCTGCTAGGCTATTCTGTCCATGGAATTCTCTAGGCAAGAATATTAGAGTAGGTTGTCATTCCCCTCACCAGTGGATCTTCCCAACTCAGGAATGTAACTGAGGTCTCCTGCATTGCAGGCAGATTCTTTACTGTTTGAGCCACCAGGGAAGCCTGCTTATGTAAATACAAAAATAATAATACTGCATGATGCTTCCTTAGTGTACTTAAATGTGTGTGACTGCCTTGAATGAGGCCAGGAAAGTATCACAGTGGCCTAATATCAGTTGTCTCTAGGAACAGCACTAGGATTATTATTAAATAATTTTATAGCAAACATGTATTTGTGTATTGGCTGAATAATTTAAAATTAATTTTCATTTATTATGTGTATTTGTATAATTCTTCTGATCTTTTTTGGGTAATTTAAAAATTATTTCAAGTTTCAAAAACAAACCACCTCGCTATATCTAGAATTATGTATATCTATAAAAATCCTTTATTAATCTATCTGTTATTTAGACATTAGCAAACATCTTTCCCAGAATCAGCATGTTTGTGGCTGGGGTGTGGATTGGAGTACATATATAATATTCATCTTGGTTTTCTGTAAAGGTTTTTTTTTGTTTTCCCCCAAGACCACAAGCAAAAAATAAGCATTTGCTTTCTTTTTAGCAGTTTGACAAGGCACAAGATTTTGCCCAGTAGAGTGGTATATGGGTATTCTATGGAAATCTCCATGTGGTTATTATTTATAATTCAGGGTAAGGAGAAATAAACAAGCAAGCACTTGAATTATTCCTATTTCTGTTGCCCACAGAATTGTGGAGCACTAGGGACAGCTCCCAGCACAGTTCTAGGTGGTTGATTTAGTGGTCCAACTGTTTCCCCAAAGAATTCTCTAAAGTATAGTTTTGCATCTCATCTGGAGATACCCCTGAGAGAGCATCATTTGATGGGGCAGGCATCTGCAGCAACATGAATGGACTTGGAGGTTGTCATACCAAGTGAGGTAAGTCAGAGAGAGAAGGACAAATACCATGTGATATCACTGACAAATGGAATTTGGAAAAAAATGACAGAAATGAGCTTATTTAAAAAAAAACAAAAATAGACACACAGACAAGGAAACAAAATTATGGTTACCATTGGGTGAAGGAAGGAGGGACAAATTAGGAGGCTGGGATTAACATATACACATTACTATATGTAAAACTGGAGAAGGGCATGGCAACCCACTCCAATATTCTTCCCTGGAGAATTCCATGGACAGGGGAGCTTGGCTGGCTGTGGTCCATAGGGTCTTAAAGAGTTGGACAAAACTGAGCAACTGACTAAACAATAATGGCAATATGTAAAACAGATAACGAACAAGGACCTACTGTGCAGCACAAGGAACTTTACTCAATACAGTGTAATAATCTACATGGGAAAATATCTTTAAAAAAAGTGGACATATGTATATGTTAACTGAATCACTTTGCTGTACACCTGAAAATAACACGATTGTCAATCAACTATACTCTGTTATAAAATAAATTTAAATTAAAAAAGTAAAAAATGTTCTTTCAAATGATTTTAAAAAGAAGATGATGAGGCAGGAAAGTCTACCATAATCCTAATCGGAGTCTGGAATTGCAATGTGAGCCATTTTGACTAAAAGAATCATCTCCCATCTCATAAAAAGGAGAGCCAATTCACCCCTCATTGTGCTTCCTTTTGCCACAGTTTTTAAAGATGAAGTATCAGTAAAGTCACTATCAAAAACAGCCTTAAACCAACTTCATGCAATGGCAATATGAGCCCCAAGTCTTTTTCTAGAGTCAGCCAGAGAAGCTATTTACTTCTTCCAGGCTGGCTGCCAGGCCAAGTCATTACCTGACTGACAGCAGTTGTGGGAGTTCCTGGATGTTAGGGCCCCTGGAAATTGCTTTGATTAGTTTTCTCCAGGGAGACCCTGCTGAGAACAGAGATTATCTCAAAAGTTGAACCATAGGCCCATTCAAAGAAATAAGGCAATAAAGTTAAGTCTGCAATTATAAGCTTTAAGAATTTTCCCTACTAGTCCCAACCATCCCAGTGTGATTTTATGGCTAAGCCCAGGAGACCCTGAAATGCAAAAGGAGCCTACAATTCACTAAAAGAATAGAAGCAAGGGCAATTCATGACAAACAGTTCTCACAATCCAATATACTAACATTGCTGTGACATTTTGATGCAGTTGTGCAGTAATCACTTTGGGGTTCTTTCTTAATCCAGCTTCCTTTGTGGAAGTGGTGGCTGCCATGTGATTAGGGACACATCATCAACTCTCTCTTATCAGCAAAAATAAGTTGAAACTTGGAAATAAAACAAAAAAATCATCAATGACATTTGTCCAGTGGAGATGCAAGTAATTTCTTTCCAAGGTAATGATACCTCCAAAGATAGCATGGTGAGCAAGAGCTGCATATCTAATCCTACAACTTTATCCTCTCTTTGTTGTTAAATTCCCCAAACCATATCCTAGCTTTTTAGATATTCTCTGAACTAGTCATGACATATTAACGGCTTCCTCATTAATTAATGAGTGAAATAAAATCTTTGACACATATTCATTTTCTATTTGCCTGAGACTCATGATTTTAGCATTTGGAAGATTCGATTTTAACACATACAACTAGTATCAGTTAAAATGGTGCTGTTCATCATTAGAAAGTAATGAAACGGTTACAGAAAGATCTTAACCCCACAACACATAATACCTGGGACAAATAATGATAATAAGATATTTAAAGAACTTTTTTAGTTTTTTGCATCATCAATGAAGAGGATTCTGCTGGGTAAATTGAGGGTAGTTTCAGGGAAACTCGAACTCGAACCCATCCTAGTTTGAGGGAAAAGACCAGTGGAAGACTATGAGCCAGGGACTTCCTTGGTAGTCCCATGGTTAAGACTCTGCTTCCAATGCAGGAGATGTGGGTGCAATTCCTGGTCCAGTAATTAAGCTTCCACATGCCAGGCCACCAAAAATAAGAGAGAGTATGAATCACAACAACACAACTTGACTCTAAGGAACCCATTAAGTTTAATGTGTGCTTTTAAGAAGAAAATGGGAGAAGAGTAGGCAATATTTTATGGCTAATGCTTGGGAGGACTGAAAAATGAATTTCTTAAATCAAAGACAATTACGTTGATTTTAAAAAGTGTGTGTATGTGTGCCTCTGTGTATATTTTGTACAATAAATCAATGTCATTCTGCCACTGCTAGGGTTCTCCAGCAAACAGGCTTGAGATGAAATTAAAGAGGCATGGTGTTTTTTAGGGGGAATCTTTAGGAACCACATCTTTGATCCAGAGGGGAAAGAAGCATAAATGGGCAGAGAAGTGAGCTCTGGGACAGGTCTGACCATCTACAACAGCCCCATGGAGAGTGGTGGAGCAAGAAAAATCGATCAGAGATTTGCTTCCTTGGGCCAAAATGGTTGGGTCTTTGTATTCTGGAGTCAATTGACTGTTGTCTGGGTGTATCTCGGCAGCAGGTGCAGTACCTGAAAAGACAGACAGAGAAAGACTGTCTTCCAACAGCACTCCCAGTGGCAGAGCCTTCTTGAATGGGTACCTGGGCAGCACATCCCAGAGACTGCCTACCTCAGGTTCCTCAGCCTCTCTACACATCACAGATGGGGCCTAAGATGACCCTTAATCTTTAGGCTGAGACATGGATGATGAAGCAGGAAGCTGAATTAAAACATGGCACTTTTCACCTCTTCTACAGAATTGCCTTCCCCAACACAAGTGGTGCTTATGCCAAATTCTTTTCTCTCTGAATCAGAAGAAATTTGGTACTGCAATGAGACCAGAGTGTAAATCTGCCAGTCACATGTTCAGAGGGTTTGATGATGTCTTCTTCCACTCCATCACTCTCCTCCAAGGCTTTCTTCTCTCCTCTTCTGAGTCATCAGCTTTGTTGCCAGAGCCTTGCAGATATGAAACAAATTATAGGCAGCATTGCAGCATCAGCATGCCTGGCTGGGTCCATTCTTTTCTAAACTGAAGTTCCACGAAGTCCTAGTTACATAAGCTCAATAGCATCTTGGCTTTGGAAAAGACAAGCAGCTTCTCATTTCCCTCAGTTTAGGTCCTTGAATGTCCAGAGAGTACTGTTTTATTTCTCAGAAAGAAAGCCAGAAACTCTGGCTTGAGTTTCTTTTTATAACTATCACCCTGGCTTCACATAAACAGGTCTGTATTAAAGTTTTGTTTCTTTACTGAGTTACAGATTTTGATGACTGGAGGTGCCAGGGTAATCGGAATGACTGCTTCCATCATCGAGTTTTTGTTGTGGTCCAAATCTCAGGGCTTTTCTCCCTGGGCTGCCTGAGAAAAATGATGCCATGTTGTACTTCTCTTTAAAAAAAAAAAAGATGGTATGCTTTGAGATGTTTTCTCAAAGGCAGAGTTAAAAATTTAAACAGTGAAACCCAGTAAGAAAAGTCTACATTCTCCATTAATGGCCCATTAACAATCCAATGTGACCAGTATGTGACAAAATGAGCTTCAGTTAGTTTCAGAGAGTGTTGATAAACATTTCCAAAAGGGTTTTGGAATATTAGGAGCAGAAAAAACTAACATGGGCTTCAAGGTGGGCTTAACAATGACCAACAACTTCAAAATGAGACATCATGTAGTGGAAGGAATCATTTGCTTTTTGGTTTGTTTCTTTTTCCCTTTTGGTTGTGCTGCACGGCATTCAGGATCTTAGTTCACCAACCAGAGATTGATCCATGCATTAGAAGTGCAGTGTCTTAACCACTGGACTGCCAGGGAAGTCACTGGAAGAGTCATTCAATCATTTACTTCTCTGTAAATAAAAAGGACTAGTGTTTTTTTTAAAGTATGTTCAAATTCTAAGAATATGATTTTGTGGAGCATAGATGGTGTTGGGGAAGAAAAAAGTGCAAGAGGAAGCAGGTGGCTCTTGTTTTTTTCTTTATCGTAGAAGCACTGAGGAAGCAAAGCATTCATGGGATTTGCCTGCTGGTGTACTGAGGTCTGCTATGAACTTCTTCAATGAATCAGTATACCTCCTCTTACTGAACCATTACAAGAAATATTAGAAATCTTGTATTAATATTTTTGCTAAAATGATTCAAGCATACTTGACATATTTAGCTTTGCAAAAAACTTTTTATAAATCAGACCTTATCATCAGAAAGTATAGAATGTAGAAAGACAATGATATCTTCACTTCTCACCATTGACATCCTCCACACAACAGTGGTTTTGCATAACAAATATGCTTAAAGGTGATTTTCTAGTTCTTCCTTAATGTGAAAAGGATGTATATCTCCTCTTATGCAGACATACATCTTTGCTGATAGAAAACTCTTCTGGCCTGTGTCAGGAAAGCCATCCTTGTGGGGCACTCTCAAGAGTAAATGTAAGTAACTATTTCACAGAGAGACTCTGGCACCATGGCATGTCAGGACACAGAGCAAATGAGCACTACTTTGCCTGCCTTCATCACTGTCCTTGCCAAGTTTGACATGCTTCATCTGAAAATAGGAATAATAATTCCCAACTGGTGTGGAAGCAGGCGCAGCACAGAGGGGCAGGGTGAGACTCTGCAACTTTATGATTTATCAAGTCAATGTAATATTTTCCCCAAGGAGTTCTAAGTGGGAGTTACTTCAATTTATTTTTATACAAATAAAGCAGCTGAGCCAAAGGAATAAAAAGAGAAATAAAAAGAAACAAAGGTTCATGAAAGGCCAAAAAGGTAAGAAGAAAGTGAAGTAACACAAAATAAGACTCAGTATCACAGCTCTACAGTGTCTAGTCTATAATTCCAGCATATTGGGAAAGATGAGATGTCAGATTTGGGGACAATGAGATATTTTCCTTGCTGTTACATACACACAGGCATGAGGATAAGGATAATTGTCATGTCTAACATACACATGGAGATGATAGCATATCCATGAGTTGTAAGAGTTTCATTACCATACTCATCAATTTCATTCTGCAAATAAAGACAATGAGTCCATTTAGGCTAGTTCCTTTCCTACTAGTGTCCCAAGATCTGATAGAAGTTGACCTGGAGTTCACACCTAGATCTCTTGGTTTCACTTTTAGTAAAAGGTGCTACTTCTTAGATTTCTCTTGCCACATCCTCATATTAACTTGAAAAGCTAGCGTGTACATGCTAAGTCACTCAGTCGTGTCCAACTCTTTGCAACCCTATGGACTGTAGCCTACCAGGCTCCTCTGTCCATGGGATTCTCCAGTATTACCTAGAGAATCCCACTGACAGATGAGTAAGGAATAGCAAGGGGATTATGCAGCCAAGGGTTTTAAAGCTGAAACAATCCCAAGCTTGCAGTGTTCATCTCAGAAGCACATGTTATGAAATTTCTCCTACTCAATTCAAAAAAATGCCACCACTGAAATGGCATGGTTGCAACTGTCCCTAACTACCAGGGAAATAAAATTCTCAGTTCAGTTCAGTTAAGTCACTCAGTCGTGTCCCACTCTTTGCGACCCCATGAATCACAGCACACCAGGCCTCCCTGTCCATCAACCAACTCCCAGAGTTCACTCAGACTCACGTCCATTGAGTCAGTGATGCCATCCAGCCATCTCATCCTCTGTCGTCCCCTTATCCTCCTGTCCCCAATCCCTCCCAGCGTTAGAGTCTTTTCCAATGAGTGAATCTTCACATGAGGTGGCCAAAGTACANTAACTTTATTCAAGTCACTACTAAAGATCAACTATGTTGAACTCATTCCTAGAACTAGGGAAGAATCAGTGAAATGTAATAATAATAGTCAACATTTAGAGTGCTTACCATGATCCAGGCACTCTGCTAAGCATTTTTCATTAATCAACTCATTACAGTCCTATGAGAATGGAGGGAACTGATCCACAGATGGCTGATAAATCACTCCAACCCAGAGTCGGCAGAGTTGGTATTTAAATCCCGGTGATGTGTCTCTGGAGCTCACTTTTTAACCCACTTGTCCTGTGACAAATCTTCCATCCTTAAAACCTATGCAAGCCCTACCTAGGCAGTCAATACTGGATATAAGTCAGTATAATATAGGTTCCTCAAAAAAACTGAATGAAATAAAAAAGTGAATACATGGTGATACATCCAACACTGGCTAGTGACTTGATGGACTGGATACTTGAGACCAACGTGAACTAGCTCTTGTTTTCTGGGGGGATAGACATAGCCCAGTGGACCAAGATGGGAAAGTTGGTGGCCATGTGGTAGTATCCGCCTCTATCATTAATTTACCTTACTGCCTCTCCTTCTCCCAACAGTCTGACAAATATCCTCCCTCATTTATACCATATAGTTCAAGACAAAGATAAGGAGTTACCTGAATCTTTGGGTGGGTTTTTACCAAACCAAGCTTGTGCTAAGCAGAGACAAATGAAACAAAATGAGCTCATGGTGTACTTGAGAGAAGACTGGCAAAGAAGGGGCATGTCAAGTGGGGAAAGTACCATAAGCATGAGCAATTGAATGACAAGTACTCCTAAACAATTAGAAAAACTCTCTAAAGCTTCTGTACAAAGCCCTTGCTTCCTTGAACTGTGACACCATACCTGTGTCCTTAAAGTTAGGCATATGAGACATCTCAGGGACCATAACAGAATAAAGAAGATGCAAGGCCTTACTGTAGTCTATCGATCTCTCTTAGCTCCCATGTATTCATCTTTAAAATGACAGCCATAAATGAAATGAAATATTGTTAAAAATTTTTGGAGGCATGGACTCTCTGAGGATCTGATGACAAACAAACTTCCAGAAAAAAAAAAAAAGCACATACAATTTTGCCTTCAGTCGTAAAGACTTGCTGAATGTCCTATGCTTCAAAACAAGAAGGAAAATAATGCTATTTTTTCAATTTCTAACATTCTTGGTCCTTGAGGTAGTTTTGCAAAGCAGAATAAGTTGTTCAAATGAACAGAGAATTGAATCTTGGATTCTGAATCTTACTGGGTGACTCTGGATGTGTTATTTACCATCTCAAGACTTACTGTCCTCATCTGCATTTTGGACTATGAGTCAAACGATGTAAAACATAATATCTTGATGATTATACATAGGATAAATTGAAAGTAAAATTAAATAATGAACATAAAGCACTTAGTACTATGGCAGAAAGTGAAGAAGAACTAAAGAGCCTCTTGATGAAAGAGGAGAGTGAAAAAGTTGGTTTAAAGCTCGACATTCAGAAAACTAAGATCATGACATCCAGTCCCATCACTTCATGGCAAATAGATGGAGAAGCAGTGTAAACAGTGGCTGACTTTATTTATTTTTGGCTCCAGAATCACTGCAGATGGTGATTGCAGCCATGAAATTAGAAGACGCTTATTCCTTGGAAGGAAAGTTATGAACAACCTAGATAGTATATTGAAAAGCAGAGATATTACTTTTCCAACAGAGGTCTGTCTATTCAAGGCTATGGTTTTTCCAGTGGTCATGTATGGATGTGAGACTTGGACTGTGAAGAAAGCTGAGCGCCAAAGAATTGATGCTTTTGAACTGTGGTGTTGGAGAAGACTCTTGAGAATCCCTTGGACTGCAAGGAGATCCAACCAGTCCATCCTAAAGGAGATCAGTCCTGGGTGTTCATTGGAAGGACTGATGTTGAAGCTAAAACTCCAATACTTTGGCCACCTGATGCGAAGAGCTGACTCATTTGAAAAGACCTTGATCCTGGGAAAGACTGAGGGCAAGAAGAGAAGGGGATGACAGAGGATGGAATAGTTGGATGGCATCACTGACTCAGTGGACATGGGTTTGGGTGAACTCCAGGAGTTGGTGATGGACATGGAGGCCTGGTGTGCTGAAGTTCATGGGGTCACAAAGTCAGACATGACTGACTCACTGAACTGAACTGAACTGAACTATGTCTAATCAGAGTAAATACTTAGCCATTTAGTATAAAAGTACTTTGTATAAAATATTAGAATTAACTTTTACTGTTCTTTAAGGATTTCAGTATTATATCTTCAAGTCAGCATCCCATTGCCAATATTGTTGATATGGTACATCTGAAAACCAGAAATATAGACACAGACATAGAAGTATATATAGCTATAGATGCTGACATAGATACAGATATAGATTTAGTTGTCTGTCCATCATGTCTCCCCTCACTACCAAGAGGACAAAAGTTAATCACCTGGAAACAATGTGAGACCCTATCAGCCTGGAGATGCTACCAGAAGAATCCACATAACAAACTTTACTAACTAGCCTTTATCTCTATCTTTGGAATCCTTAAACTGCTTCCAGTTGTTTTTCCATAGACTATTCTTTCAAGATGCACTATGAGCTGAAGTTCTAAGCCACCTTTTTGAGTTACTCCTTTTTTTTCTGGATATTCCCCATCCATACATGAGGTATACATGTTAATGAATTTCTGTTTTTCTCTTGTTGTTCTGTCTTTTACTATGTGGTTCTGAGCCAGGAACTCAGATATTTAGAGCAAAAATAAAAATTTTCCCCTATAATTTTAGGGACAGCTAGCACCCCTGCCCAGTGTAATAGTGGGGGCTCAGGCAAAAACAATCTGCAATTTTCACTTTCCCGGCCAGAGGCATTGATTCTTAGGTGGAGGATTGTATTGACATTTGGCAAAGTGCTTTCCCACCAGTTGAAATGTGACTCTCTCTTGTAAGTAAGCCAGAAAGAAAAACACCAATACAGTATACTGACACATATATGTGGAATTTAGAAAGACAGTAATGATGACCCTGTATGTGAGACAACAGAAGAGACACAGAGGTATAGAACGGACTTTTGGCCTCTGAGGGAGAGGTAGAGGGTGGGATGATTTGGGAGAATGGCATTGAAGCATGTATACTATCATGTAAGAAACGAAGTGCCAGTCTATGTTCGATACAGGATACAGAATGCTTGGGGCTGGAGCACAGGGATGATCCAGAGAGATGATATGGGGTGGGAGGTGGGAGGGGGTTTCAGGATTGGGAGCTTGTATACACCTGTGGCTGATTCATGTCAATGTATGGCAAAACCAATACAGTATTGTAACGTAGAATAAAGTAAAAATAAAATTAAAAAAAAATAAAAGAAATGTGACTCTCTCTTGAGAGACAGCTAAACTTAACTGATATAATAATAGATATTTGGTAGTGAGAGCTGGGAGAGAAATGCATTAGACCACTGCTAATGTTTGTTCACTGCTGAATCTAACCAGAAATAAAGTATCCCACCAATTCTGTACTTAGTCACAGGCCCTGGTACCAGTGAATTCCCATTCTTGTGTTCATCAGTTCAGAGTGATTTTTTTTTTTTTGTATAGCCAAATGTGTCTGATTGGCATATGGGTGCCACCAATTCCATCTTGCACAAGTAAGCAACGGAGAGATGAAGAACTTCCTCACAATTTAGAGTTCAAGAAACAGAAATTAGAATCCACACTGCATTATCAACAATAGTCTCTTTTCATGATGCCAAACTGTTCTCAACAGCCATTCTCTTCTGCTCCCCTTATACACCCCAAAATATCTATTTTTACACACAAAGCAATTGTGAGCTAATTGTCAAAATAGCTATTATTTTTGTCTCATTTGAAACAAATCCATTAAGACTTGAGGACATAAAGTATCTTGTGTTTCATAGAGTATAGACTAATCTCAAGGTTACAAAATAAAAATGTCTTTAGTTGGAAGTGACCCAGAAGGTAATAGACTGAGAATTTTATGCAAACTTGTTGTTCAGTGTTCAACAATTTGGACACATCAATTTTGAAAACTTCTGTTCAGATAGTTACACAGTAACATTCCTGAGAGAAATCTACTCTGAGAAATCTACTATGAAGGCTAGTTTCTTTCTAAGAAGTTGACATGTAGAAGAATCGCTGGGATGAAAATTCCATCTATATTAAAAATATAGTGGAGATTTCCCTGCTGGTCAAATGTCTAAGACTCTCTGCTCCCAATGCACGGGGCTGGGTTAGATCCTTTGTCACGGGACTAAGATACCTCTTGTTGAAACTAAGAGTTTGAAGGTGTCAGCTAACGATCCCCCATTCTGCCATGAAGATCCCACATGTGGAAACTGAGACCTGGTACAACCAAATAAATAAATAAATGAGAAAGGCTTCTTATTTGATAAAGGATTCTCAAAGCACAAGAAGAGCATAGCCTAGCAGAAGGAGGACATTAAAAAAGACATAAGATGAATGCAGCTGTAAGTAAGAAATGAAAGATCCACCCCCTTTCCCCCATGCTTGTTTTTCCTTTTTAATTAATTTATTTATTTATTTTGGCTAAGTCAGGTCTTCATTGCTGTGCACAAGCTTTCTTTAGTTGCAGTGAGCAGTTGGGGCTACTCTCTAGTTGCAGTCTGCAGGCTTCTCATTGTGGTAGCTTCTCATTGTGGTAGCACAAAATCTAGGGCACATGGGCTTCAGTAGTTGCAGCTCTCAATTCTAGAGCACAGGCTCAGTAGTTGTAGTACACAGGATTAACTGGCCCATTGCATATGGAATCTTCTTGAACAAGAGATTGAACCTATTTGCCCTGTATTGGCAGGCAGGTCGTTAACCACTACACCATCTGGTAAGTCCTGTTTTTCCTTTCAAATAATAGTCATAAAACAAGATATTTTGAAAATATGAGGCTTTGTACTTTGAAAAAGTTTACATAAAATTTTAGTTTGAAAAACACATGTTCTCTGATCTGGTGAAATGTGTACACCAAACAATAACATCACTGGATTTTAAATTTCAATCAGATTTAATATCATTTGCATTTAAAATAGTTTTGTACAACATAGTAGTAAAGCAAAAAGCATAAGAGAGAATTATCTAAAAGACAAAATACAGTACCAGAAAGTACAAACAAATCGGACATTGAAATGTAATTAATACTAAATCATAGCTCATTACCTTGTGATAATATGCCATTTGCTGCTGCTTTAATGAATCAAAAGGCCTTAGGGCTTGATTTTTATTGAATTTACATTGAGGTTATTATATCCATATTATTAAATGTTTGGCACTCAACTCCACATATTTAGAACTTGCCCAAGGTAGATATGAGGGATCTTATTTTGCACTAAAGCCTCAAGAGCTTCCTCCCATTAACAGCTTAAATCACTGGAGTAAAAGGAGGTTAAAACTACTGATAAGAGGGATTTTTTTTTTTGTACTGTGCTGTACTGCAGAAGAAACACTTAGCTGTGTCATGCTTTGCAGGAGACTTGTACAGAGACCTCAGCTATCTTTTCCAGCCAGCACGTTTGTATCTTTCTCTGGAGTGCTCAAATTTCTAAGTGTTTGTTGCTAAGACATTACTTAAGCTTCCAAGGGTATTTCATATAGTCATATTACTAGTGTAATACAGTCGATTGCATCAATTAAACCAGAGAAAACATCCATTTGGGTCCAGGTAAATGAGACGCCTAATGAAAAGCACACATCTCCCTAGTCATGACTTTAATAAGGGCAAGATAGTGGGAGAAGTCCAATTTGTGTATGAAAAAAAGGGGGATACACTGAAGGCAGAGACTCAGGAAACTAGCAAGAGCAACTAAAGGATGTGTTTTCTATTATTGCCACACACCAGTAATTCTAAATAATGCCAGCAGTAAAATGTTCCTCCGCCAAGAAAAATATTTGTAAAAAATGCTGATGTTGATATTACTTTTTAATAATGTATATGTAAGATTCAAATAGTACATTGCCTACCATTTAATATACATTATATTCAAGAAGAAAGTTAATAGAGAGAACTCCTGACTTACTATTGGCTCCTGAACATGCAGACTAAACTATATGTTTGTTTTTAAGAATAACTCAAGTTTTGATTTTCTGTTTTTACAGTTACTATACTATCATTGTTTAACTCAGCTCTACTGTTGAAATAGGTGAACATATAGTACCACAGGGACTGCGAACACAAATTGCACCTGAAGAGAGCTTGTGTTAATCTTTCAGTCATGCCTCACTCTGCAACCCCATGGACTGTACTCCACCAGGCTCTTATGTTCATGGAATTCTCCAGGCAAGAATACTGGAATGGGTTGCCATTCCCTTCTCCAGAGGATCTTCCCAACCAACCCTGGAATTGAAACTGGGTATCCTGCATTGCAGGTGGATTCCTTATAGTCTAAGCCACCAGGGAGGTCCAAGAAAGCTTAAGTAATTCCAGGTCCTTAGGAAATATGTAAGGCTTTACCAAATGTAATAGTAACCCATGATGAATTTTCTAATACAAGTATTTTAGGGAATATATCTTTTTTAAATTTTGCAGATATTTGAAATTGCTAGCAATGATAGCGAAAAAATAGAAAGCACTGCAGCTTTTGAAATTTATCATAAAATGGAATTTTCATGAATGTCTATCAAATTTAGCATTATGTTTAAAATCAATCTTTCCTAAAGAATACATATCTATTGCTTAATATGCAACATATTTTCAGTTTAAAATTAATAAAAGTACCCTTTATTAAGTATCAGTATGAGAAAAGATTAATAGATAAATCTCATTATGCTCTCTTTTGAAAATGAATGTGCAAACAAAATCAATTTTGATGACATCATTCACAAATTTGCATCAGTCAAGCCTAGAAACAGAAATTTTAATGTTATTACTATTCCTGTGACAGATCAATATATAAGTATTTTCCCTTTTATATAAAAAATTAATTAAGGTGATTAAAATTATTTATTGTATTGTCTCTTTTCTACTGGAATTTTTATTGGCATGATTACATATAAAGTTTCATTAATAAAACATTTCTCCATCTGCAGTTCTATTACCTTTCATTTAACTTCATGATTATTTCTGAATATATTTTGTTTATAGGAAAAGGAATGTTAAAAAATTATCCACATCCTGGCATAAAATTCACTAGATATACCCCTGTTCATGGTAAAGTGGTAGAGAAACAATGATTGTGTAGGCACATACTCCTGATGATGGGAAATAAGTCAGGAAACACCTTGCGGAGCAAAAGTATAGCAACAAAGTTGATCCTAAGTATAAACAGAATGCAGAATACTAGTGTTCTCGTCATTTCATAGAGATTGTAGTGGTGTGAAAACTTAAAAAAGATGTAACAAATGCCCATGGATCAGATAAAGAACACTGTAAATAAATATCTATGGGAATTTGGGGAATGCACTAGTTTGAAGAGAGGATGACTCTTTAAATACTGCTAGGTAATAATAAAAAAACTATAAGAAGAAACTAGAAATTACCATCGCTAATTTGACAGATATGCAGGGAGATTAACTTGACGGTTGAAATATATATTAGTTGCTTGTGGAAAAGATAAGATTAAAACTTCTGTTGATCAGTTACATTAGATTCATAAATGATAAAACTTACAGCTTATTTCCAGTCGGATGAAGTCTTTAATGCCAAGGTTTTCTAGGAAAACTCCAGATAAAGCCGTGGTTTTAAAAAAGAAGGAAATATCAGCACTGAATTCTGCATGGAAGGTAGGAAAGTGGAGGTAAGAGGCTTCTGTATAAAATGATACGGCATTCCAAAAGTGTCCTGCAAATGAAAAAGAAATCCTTAAGCATGGAAGGGTTGTGGGAAAGCACTGGACATGTGGATAATTTTCAGGACTAGGGTACACTGAAGGGGAAAAGGATAAGGAATAAAACATCTGAGCTTATGTAAGGAGAGAGAAAGCTTCTTTCAATTTAGTACTCACGGTCGCCATAGCAACGCAAGGGACCAATTCTCCAAGCAGCTTCTGAGTTTGTTCTGTCCGTATCAGTGATAACTATCTGAGTGACAGGCAAGTGGTCTTTGAAGGAAAGAAAGCCAGTATCATTTGTCCTGAAAAATATAAATTTAAGAAAAAAAGAGGAGAAAAATGTGGATAATCTAGGGACTCTTTACCAAGCTTCCTGTTTTCAAAAGTGATTTGGGTAGTGGCAACAGGGTGAGGGCAGAGAGGAGGCTAATAGAAGGCCTTTCATCTATGTGTGAAAGTCTGGCATGCCAATCACAAAATCTGTGGCCAGTTTCCAAAAATAAGTAGATTTTGCATCTTCCAGATTTTGCATGTTCTTTAGGTCTTTCCAGAAAAGTAAATAGCTTACAGAGCTTGTTGCTGCTTTTTGTAGCTTGAGAGCACCCCACCTGCCCAACGCAGCACTGAAAGAGCATGAAATATTGCCTCTCTTACTATGAAGAGATCAGCTATCTCAGTAACAAATTTGAAATAGGCATCACAAAGCCTCTTGAAATCACTCCCAGGACTTGTTTCAGCCACCTGCCAACAGGTTTTAATCAGCTTAGGATGTTTCTTATCACCTTTTAACTCTAGGTAGTTTGTCGCTTTCATTTTTCTCTTCTGCGTTTTAGAGATTTTGTTAGTTAATGACTCTGGCTTTGTCTCTGTTAATTATGCAGCTAAGAAACTGATTAGTCAGCTTTTGACAAGAAAATTAAAAATGAATGGGGTTAAGCTATACACGCCCTCCACCAACCCTTTTCTTTCTTTCTTTCTTTCTTTTTTTTTTTTTTTTTTGAGTTGTGACTTTGGATTGAATGGCAAGGACATACCATTTAACTGATAGCTTAAAAAAATGTAGGAAAGAAACTGACATTGAATGAATACGCATTTATTTAGAGCCAGAAATATACTAGAGGATCGGTAATACCCTTATGCAATGGGTACCATTATTTCCATCACAAATGAAGAAACTGAGGCTCAGAGATATGGGATAACTTGCCTATGGTCACATGGCAGAGGAGGCAGAGGTCTAGTTACTTAGTGTATAGCTCAACCTTAAATTTAACACGTATACATCATTAATACATCATTAATGTTAATATGAAATGTATTGAATCTTATGAGGCAGTTTGAAAATTACACATGGACGGGCTGAACTCCCCACCCATATAGACTTAGGTAAGCACAAGCTGAAACATCTTGTCTATACCTAAGAACTGGGAGGCAGAACACCATGTCACAATGATCAAGGTAAAGTATATGATGCAATAGTTTTTTTTATAAGAGCACGAAGGAGCAAATTAATAGTGGTCCTCTCTCTGTAGTTACAAATAATTCAACACAGCTGTCAAAACATTCAAAATCAATGTTGTATTTCATCACCATTCACATATTATTTACAGCTCTGAGTCTAGAGACAAAGAAAATAGTGTGTCTAATTATGAATTGGGGAAGTATGGCAGGGACCATGTAGTGTAATGTAGTGCTTTAAGGATAAAGCTTTAAAAGCATATGGATTTGTTCTGAAATCCCCGATCCCCAGTTTCTAACTGTGTACTTTGGGCAAATCATTTTATTTCTAATATTCCACAGTATCCCTAGTTGAAAAATGGAAGTAATTTCTATATCACAGAGTTACAGACAGAATTAAATGAGATGATATAGTCACTTAGCATGGTACCCGATCTATGGTAAATGCTCAAAAATAGCAATGTTAACATTCATTTGAGTTCTCATCCTTGTCCCCAAATCACTTTGCAGCCTGAGGCAAGTCTATTCATCTTTTCATACACCTAGTTACAATTCTGTCTTGGAGATCGCCATAGTACATAGAATGTTGTGGAAAACTAAATGTTAAGATTAGGCATCCAACTCCTGAGATTTGTAGAAAAATGCACTAATTCACATTGGTTATAAACAAATCAAATACTTACTTGTACATATACCATTATGGACTTCCCTGGTGGCTCAGACAGCCACCTGCCTACAATGCGTGAGACCAGAATTCAATTCCTGGGTTGGGAAGATCTTCTGGAGAAGGAAATGGCAACCCACTCCAGTACTCTTGCATGAAAAATCCCATGGATGGAAGAGCATGGTAGGCTATAGTCCATGGGGTCACAAAGAGTCAGACACAACTGAGCGACTTCACCTTCTTTATATACTATTATAGTCTTATATATATAATATATGTTAATATATTTAATATATTATATAATTCACAATATAATTATACAATAATGATACAATATCGATATATTAATAATTTATAATAGTTATAGTATATAATATATATTATTATATGATATATAATACATTAATATATATTATGTATATAATATAATATATATAATCTAATCACCCAAAATGTAAATAAATGAACTACTATCCATAATTTGAGTACCATATTTAGAAGCTAATCAGAGGATATGGAATAAGTTTTTGTGTCTATTTGAAAGCACATCTATGAATATTGGACAGACAGTATAAAATTTGAATCTTCATGTTCCAATATGTTTTCTAGGAGACATTGCAAAGCAAATTTCAAGGGACCAAAGTAGAGTAAAGACCAAACCCATATAGTCTCCTGAAGAAACTTAAATTTAAACTCTATAGGATCTTACTTCTCCACGTTTTTTTCTTTTCTTTCTTTTTTTTTTTTTTTCATTCTCAAGGTGGAAATGGTAGGTTCTGGAGTCTGTTGATCAATGTCAACCACAGCTTCCCTCATATGCTATGGCATGTTTTCTACATCAATTTGATGTCCTTCTACCAAAGTGTTGGAATACACAAAATCACTCTAAGAATAAAAATATCTTTCAAATAACAGAAAAAGAACTTCATAAACTCAAATGACTACAGGGGCAAAAAAAGATAATAAAAATGAATGAAGCCACCTATGTTATGATCATTGGAACCTGACACACAGCTTCAGTATCAGGTGGGAAAAGAGGGAGAAAGAGAGGAATACTGGGATAAAGATGGTGTTCCGTCTTCAGGAGGCAGTTATGGCCATTTCTAACAAGTAATTATGCTCTTCACAAATGTAAGACCAGTGGGCCAGACTGGAATATCAATATAAAACTACTCAATTTTTAAAACTTAAAAATGGATTTAAAATTCTTAAAAAAAAATAAGTGTGGTAGTAACCAACACTGCACTGGCCAATAAGACAGGTGAGGGTTGTCTTGCAGGCCCCTTAGGCATCAAAGGACTGTGCAAATGTATTCATGCACTTAGGGTCACACTGAGAATAAAACTGGATTTAATTCCATGTGTGAATGACAAGACTGATTAAAACACTTCAAAGAATTAATGGGTAGAATATTTGGGGAGATGGCATAAAAATGATACAAATTATGGTGTACCTATTAATAGACAGGAAGTCTGCAGCTGCAGAGTTGATGTTCTACATACGAAGTTGATTTTCTTTGGCTTTTGAGAAGAGCTTGTCTTCTCAAGGGCAAACACTTTACAGACTTTGTCTTTCTTTGGAACAACATATAAGACTCTTCCTAAAGGGTGCTTATGTACTTTTACATACAGAAATTATTTGGTGTAGTGGGAAGACATTGCAACTAGGCTAGAGGGCACAGGTTAAACCCATGTGCCTCAGCATACTATCTGTATGATGTCATGAGGTCACTGGGTGACTCAATTTCCTAATCTTTTCAGTTCAGCCACTCATTTGTGTCTGACAGTTTGTGACCCATAGACTGCAGCACAGTAAGCTTCGCTGTCCATCACCAACTCCCGGAGCTTACACAAACTCATGTCCATTGAGTTAGTGATGCCATCCAACCATCTCATCCCCTCCCCTTCTCCTCCTGCCTTCAGTCTTTGCCAGAATCAGGGTCTTCTCAAATGAGTCAGTTCTTCACATCAAGTGGCCAGAGTATTAGAGTTTCAGCTTCAGCATTAGTCCTTCCAATGAATATTCAGGACTGATTTCCTTTAGGATGGACTGGTTGAATCTTCTTGCTAACCCTAATCTCTTAAATGGGGATAATAATACTAATTTGATATTGTTGTAAAAAGTCAAAGTAGATAATGTATATAAAAATTAACAAGTCAACTATTGCATAATAGGGATTCAATAAATAGCTACTGAAATTCCCACTCACCTTTGAAATAAAAATGTTGGCAGGGAGTTTGGGGGAGAATGGATACATATATATGTAGGGCTGAGTATCTTTGCTGTACACTGGAAACTATTGCAACATTTTTTGTTAATCAGCAGTA
>SJYW01038019.1:231707-283616 GCA_006410735.1 Raphicerus campestris
TGTTTCTTACAGAGAGTAGCTGTCTCACGAGTGGAAGCTGTGTTTCCCGTGTTTATTTAACATCTCCAGACAGAGCCAGAAAACCCCAGTCCTGAGTCCTTGTGCTGTCCTCCTGGGTCTCAGGCTGACTCTCCCATTCTGTTCACACAGGCTTTCTCCACACAAGATACACTTCAATTGATTAGGTTTCAGTTCTCTAATTTGCAATCGTTTTCAAGCCCTGCATTCTCTGAGATTACACATAGGTCACCTTGACAGGAATTCTGGGAGCCCACAAACTCTTTGGTGACACTTTTAGCAAGCAATCTTCTGGTTTATCTCTAGCTTGCAGACCAGCCTCAACCATGACTGCATGAGTTTTACCAGTGAAATTTCAGAGGGCGGCCCAATTCTGGGGAGAGAGGTCTTCAGTGCTCTTTCCTTATTTTACCTAGAGTATGATGGATGAGTGATATATTTGATTACTCTGATACTGTAGTTCATTTTCTTATTTTATTGCATATAGGTATGCACAGTTTTTGTAGAAGTTAATTAAAGTAGTTGACTAATGACAACCTACTGTACAGCACAAGAAACTCTACTCAGTGCTCTGTGGTGGCCAAAATGGGAAGGAAATCTAAAAAAGAGGGGATATATATATATATGTGTGTGTGTGTGTGTGTGTGTGTGTGTGTGTTCATTCATCTTGCTGTAGAAACCAACACAACATTGTAAAAAAAGAAAAAACTATACTCCAATGAAAATTAAAAGCTAACAAAAAGAAGTTAGTCTAAATTCTATAAATTGCTATTGCCTCTTAGTTTAAGATGCTATAAAAGTAATAAAATAATAATAAAACCAATGACTAACACATTTTTGAGAACTAAATATCTGGTAGATCTGCTAGATGAGCAAATTCATGCCAACTCAACTGGCACTCCCCAGAGATGGGCATTCTTTTCTTCTGTTTCTTTCCATTTTCTTAAATAAGAACCTGAAATTCAGAGACGCTAAATGATAGTAAGTGACAAATTCAGGATTTGATCATCCCATTACAAAATAAAATATGATATAGAGATACATAATAGTTTAGATACAGACAATGAGGGTGCAGCCAGAATAAGTAGCCACATTTGTGTGTGTTCTGTATATTTATTACATAATTACTTTCTAATATTTTCACTAAAAATCTATGACAGATTTACAAAAGAGAGAAAATTAATTCTTCCTTTTCTTCTCCTCCTCCTTACTCTCTCCTCTTTCTCCTCCTTCTTCTTAATGATGAAGACTCTACTCTTTGAAAATGGCCAAGACACTGGGGTTTATTTGTAAATAGCATGAATGTCACTTGGAGCACCAACAGACACAGTAGAAATGACAAACACAGAGAAAAAAAAAATTAAAGAAGGGTCCAACATCATCAGGGTCCTGTCACAGCTGTCCACACCTGGCAAAAGGTTTTAGAAATTTCTGAGTGAAAAGAGGTTGTAACTAATGTCTCCCTGTATGGGTCTGTGGGGCCCTAAATGGGAAACCTAGGAAAACAAAGGGGCTAGCTTTGTGGTCAAAAACCTAAGATGACGCCTGGCGGAAGAGATGGGGGCAGGGTCTATGTTGTCTGTCAAAGTTTTTGATTGGCTCTCTTGATTTCTGTGCACGTAGACAGTGTGTGATCTCCATAGACTCCTGTTATAATGAAGGGACATGACAATTTGACCTTTAACGTGATTGGTACAACTATGGAAAGTCCCTCCTAAAACCCTCCTGTTTGTCTATATAAGCTGGGAGTTTGCAACAATAAACCAGAACTGCTTTGACGGAACCCCTGTCGCATCTGATTGTCCCGCACTCGCCGAGGGGCTGGGTTGGCGGACAGCAGGCTCACCTCTCCTCGGGACCCCTCGGCCTTGCTGAGGGAAGTTCCACTGCCTCTACTCTTTCTGTGGAGCGCCCCCCGCATGGGTCTGTTTTTGTTGTCATTGTTGTTGTTGTTTACCTTATTTTGTATTGGAGGATAGCCAATTAAAAATGTTGTGATAGTTCCATGTTGACAGCAAAGGGACTGAGCCACACATATACACGCGTCCATTCTCCCCCAAACTCCCCTCTCATCCAGGCTGCCATGTAACATTGAGCAAAGTTCCCTGTGCTATACGATAGGTCCTTGTTGATTAACCATTTTAAATATAGCAGTGTGTACCTGTCCATTTCCAACTCCCTAACTATTCCTTTTCCCCATCCCTCTCCCTGGCAATCATAAGTTGGGTCAATTGAAGGGTCTGTGTGGCCCTGTTTTGATGCTAATGAATTCTGCAGATCTAGTGAGTTCTGTGGTAAAGCCACCTGCTCACCCCAGAGTCAGGGAGGCCAGCTCTGAACTATCACCTTTGTGGTCTATATATAGTCCAAAGTCCCTTCTGCAATTTGGCCACATCTATCAAAGTAGAAAAGTGGATGATTTAACAATCCTACACTAGAAAGCTATGAAATAGAAATACTAATAAGTAAAAAATTTTTAAAAAGTATGTCAAGACTTAGAAATGTTCATTGCAACACTTTTTTTAATACTAAAATATCATTTACCAATAAAATGTTTATAATTTTATGACAAGCTATAAGCTATGATACAACTATACNCTATGAAATAGAAATACTAATAAGTAAAAAATTTTTAAAAAGTATGTCAAGACTTAGAAATGTTCATTGCAACACTTTTTTTAATACTAAAATATCATTTACCAATAAAATGTTTATAATTTTATGACAAGCTATAAGCTATGATACAACTATACAGCCATTAAAATGGACAGGATGCCTTCATGCTTATGCTTATTTAAAGATGCTAAGTCAAAGCTCTCTGAGACATATTTCATGTAGAAAGCAAGTTGCAGAATGATATGTTTTGTATTAAAACAGTGAAAAATGAATAAACTTTAATATTCATAAATATGACAAATACATACAAAGATATTTATATGTAGATGTACGCTACATATGGGCTTCCCTGGTGGCTCAGACTATAAAGAATCTGTCTGAAGGGCAGGAAACCAAGGTTTGATCCTTGGGTCAGGAAGATCCCCTGGGGAAGGGAATGGCTACCCACTCCAGCATTCTTATCTGGAGAATTTCATGGACAGAAGAGCCTGTTGGGCTACAGTTAATGGGGTAGCAAAAAGTCGGATGTGACCGAGCAACTAACACTTTCACTTTCACACTTTCACTGAACATGCTGAACTATTACTATCTCAAGGTAATATATAAAATGTTAAAATTTTACATGTTAGGTATAAATAAAATAATTCCTAGTGATAATAAAGGAGGAGCTTCATTTTTATTTACTATTTCTGCAATATTTGAACTTTTAGAATAAAGATAACATATTTATATTGTGATTTTAAAAACCTTCTAAATTTTAAAAATCAGAAAAAGTTATTCTCCCCACACAGTACCAAGTGAGTCAAAACTGACAGCTATAAACTTTGACTGTGTGGATCACAATAAATTTTGGAATATTCTGAAAGAGATAGGAATATCAGACCACCTGACCTGCCTCTTGAGAAATCTGTATGCAGGTCANTTTATTCCCTGGGTTGGGAAGATTTCCCTTGAAGAAGGAAATGGCAACCCACTACAGTATTCTTGCCTGGAGAATCTCATGGACAGAGGAGCCTGGCAAGCTACAGTCCATGGGGTCACAAAAGTCAGACACAACTTAGCAACTAAACTACCACCAATTATCTTCTTAGATGTCCCATATTTGTGTTTATTTCCCTGTAGAGTACAAGTTGAAATACAACAATTGGAGAAACTGAGGATTAAAAAATGGTAACTGATTTGCCTTCATTCAAGGCCCTAATGATGTAGTCAGGAAGAGAATTGGCACCCTTTCTCCATATTTTGGGCATTGAAAAGATTGGATTCACAGCATGTGGTATCATGGGGCTCTTGCAAGTGCTAAATATCCCTGCCTTATTGATGTCTTCATCTTGCTACTTGCTTTGGTCCCTGGAACAGGGGTGGGATGGGGTGAGAGGTGGGAGTGAGGTTCAAGATGGAGGAGACATGTAAACCTATGATGGATTCATGCTTATATATGATAGAAATCAAAACAATATTGTAAAACAATTATCCTCCAATTAGAAATATTTTTTTTAAACAATGAGTTTATATCAGCTTTGAGTCTAGACCTTAAGAAGCATGCATTTTTCCACTGCTCCTGGGAGCAGGGTGTCTCTGACATGGTGAGAGAATGTATTCGAGATGGTCACAGCCTCTCCAGGGGGACCTCAGGATGTAGCACATGGAATACCTGTCCTATGTGACACTCAGACCTGTGAGAATTGCATGCCGAGCATTGCATGCCACCGAGTTTGGCAACAGGTAGCATAGCATTATTGTGACAATTGCTGATAAAATACAAATCAAATATCAATGACATTCAAAAATTCGGTTGGATGATGNAGCATTGCATGCTGAGCATTGCATGCCACCGAGTTTGGCAACAGGTAGCATAGCATTATTGTGACAATTGCTGATAAAATACAAATCAAATATCAATGACATTCAAAAATTCGGTTGGATGATGCAGAAGTAAACACAATGAGCAACAACGGTCCTCCTTTCAGTTACAATTCGGATGGCAATGTGAATAAAAGGCACACAAGAGGATGAGGAAAACACAGAGAAACATCAATTCTGCTATGGCCCAACTAATTTTCTATCTTTTGAAGCATAAATGGAAGCAGTCTGAGCAGACATTTTAGCAGCTGCTCAGGAAGTACCTTTCTTTACTCTCACATGCTCCTTACTTGAACCTGCTGCTGCTGCTAAGTTGCTTCAGTCGTGTCCAACTCTGTGCGACCCCATAGACGGCAGCCCACCAGGCTCTGTCGTCCCTGGGATTCTCCAGGCAAGAACCTAATCCGGGTTTATTCCTACTCCGTCCCAACTCAGTTCCAATTATTGGTAGCGTAACCCTGACTCTTAGGCCACTTTTGCCCTCTTCAAACATGATGTTTGGATCTTCCTGCAATTTAGAGAGCAGTTTCCCCCAATAGTCATCATTCTGTCTCAGCTCTTCTTGTTTCAATGCTCCCACTTTGTATTACTTTGAAGTTCTGCATAGAACTTTGGAGAAACTATTCCCATGGCTGATCACTGGCTGTCACCTGCCACAGCCTCCACCCATAGGTGATGTAAGAATTGAGGTTTATATATGTATATATGTATCTGTGATGGAGGTGGTATCCTGTGCTTCAGGCAGATTGTTTACCGACTGAGTCACCAGGGAAGCCACTGTATATACACACATATGTAAATAGATATGATTTATAAAACAATATAATTAAATAAAATAATATAAATTATTAGTATTACATTATATTACATATCATCATTCCATTCAATTATTTCTTAAATCTATGCTGTAAACATCATGGGGAGATATCTTAATTATATAAAGTTCAATAGACTTTCACTGTCCCAAAGGGGCTCATAACATTTAGGGGAGAAGGTTATATACACAATTAAAAGAAATGCAAGTCAAAATGAGTTTAGGGTCAAAATATAGCAATTAATAAAATGGTAGGAAAGTCCAGAAGAAGAAACCATGAATTCTGTCCAAGATTCCTGAAAAGTGTTTCACATAAATTGTTTAAGTTCATGAAAATGGAAATGATAACATTTGACTGGAGGCTTGGTGTTGTGGGTTACTTCAGCAAGTGGAACCACCAAAGAAAAAGATATGAATAACAGACACAAGGAAAGGAATCCAATTTTCTCTACAGCATCATTAGGAAGCAACTGTTTGAAATGATGAGATTTCTGTACACACTAAAGATACATTATTTCACTGATGGTATTTAAAGCATTTTGAGCTTAAAAATAAGACGAAGGAGCCACCAAAGTTATAGTTACAGTGATCACACCCAAATGTTTCATTTTATGATCAAAACATCAAAATGTTGATTTAGGAAAAAAATTCTGAAAACCAAAGTCTTTCACATTATCTTTCTTTCTAAAAAGAAAGTAATTTATAAGGAAACATTTAGACAGAAAGAAAAACAACTTCGCCCATATCACAAAATAATGTTAGGCATTCATCAAAGTCAATCTTGGTCTTACCACGTGCTGGTCAGGATCATTAAATCAGAACATATGTCTAATAGTGTGATTAAGAGCTAGTCAGTGACATTAGAAATTAACATTTTTATAATGTTGTTCAACATTTTCTTCTCCCTGCCTATTTAATTGAAGTGAGCCCCCAAAGGTGGGGGTGCAGAAAAGATTAATGATACCGCCTCTCAAAACAAATGATAAAAGTCACTTTGCTTAGGTCATTTCAACCTAAACTGAACAAACCTCTCTAGAATGTGCCATAGGGATCCTTCATGTTGAGGCAAAAAGGTAGGCAAAATGATTAATTTAAATGATTCTATCTGCATTGTTTTAATTTTGTGGAAGAATATAATGACACTTGGCATTTTGATAGTATATTTTATTGGAAGAGTTGTAATGAAGAATCCTAGCAAGGTTAAATGGCTTGTTCAAAATCACATAGTCACTGAATGTAAGGCTCTGAGTCCCTGAAACCCTCATGTCCTAAACACTATCTTAGCAAAAACTCACAGACCTTCTGACTTTTTAGTGTGCTAAAAACATATGAAGATAATGTGAGTCTTTCAGGGAAAAATGTCAGCTCGTGAAAATGGCAATTGTAATAAATTAACAAGAACTGGTAGTACTAAATGAACACTGAATTAATGCAATGTGACCTTTAGTTTGTTACACAATTTCTCTGATAGGACAAACTTGAAAGCAGTAGTTTCTAGAAGTGGGGTGACAAGAATGGTGGAGGATTTCTGTAAACACATCAAACTAATGTGAGAAGAAAGAAACCATCATTGTGTTAAGACCCAAAGACTTGGGGAGAGGCTTATTTATTACTATAATATGAGTTAACCAATAATGATCAACATACTAAATAATTAATGAATGGGAAACAAATTTAGAAAATAAGATAATATCTACACATGCTCAGAAAGAGAGAATGGCAAGAAAAAAAATCTGTGTATTAAGGCTCACAAAGCTTCCCTTGTGGCTCAGCTGTTAAAGAATCTGCCTGCAGTGAGGGAAACCTGGGCTTGATCCTTGGATTATATGGGCACAATAAAGGACAGAAATGGTATGCACCTAACAGAAGCAGAAGATATTAAGAAGAGGTAGCAAGAATACACAAAAGAACTATACAAGATAACAATGACGGTGTGATAACTCATCTAGAGCCAGATATCTTAGAATGAGAAGTCAAGTGGGCTTTAGGAAGCATCACTACAAAAAAAGCTAGTCTAGCTGATGGAATTCCTGTTGAGCTATTTCAAATCCTGAAACATAAGGCTGTGAAAGTGCTGAACTCAACATGCCAGTAAATTTGGAATACTCAGCAGTGGCCACAGGACTGGAAAAGGTCAGTTTTCATTCCAATCCCAAAGAAAGGCAATGCCAAAGAATGTTTAAACTACCGTACAATTGCACTCATCTCGCACGCTAGTAAAGTAATGCTCAAAGTTCTCCAAGTCAGGCTTCAACAGTACATGAACTATGAACCTCTAGAGGTTCAAGCTGGATTTTAAAAAGGCAGAGGAATCAGAGATCAAATTGCCAGCATCTGTTGAATCATCAAAAAAGCAAGAAAGTTCCAGAAAAGCATCTATTTCTGCTTTATTGACTATGCTAAAGCCTTTGATTGTGTGAGATGAGTTGAAGTCATTCAGTCGTGTCCAACTCTTTGCAACCCCGTGGACTGTAACCTACTAGGCTTCTCTGTCCATGGGATTCTCCAGGCAAGAATACTGGAGTGGATTGCCATTTCCTTCTCCAGGGGATCTTTCCGACCCAGGGATCGAACCCGGGTCTCCCACATCAAAGGCAGACACTTTAACCTCTGAGCCACCAGGGAAGCTTGTGTGGATCACAACAAACTGTGGAACATTCTTAAAGAGATAGGAACACCAGACCACCTTACTTGCCTCCTGAATAATCTGTATGCACGTCAAGAAGCAACAGTTAGAACCAGCCATGGAACAACAGACTGGTTCCAAATTGGGAAAGGAGTATGTCAAGTCTTTATATTGTCACCCTGCTTATTTAACTTATATGCAGAGTAAATCATGTGAAATGCCAGGCTGGAGGAAGCACAAGTTGGTATCAAGATTGCCAGGAAAAATATCAGTAATCTCAGATATGCAGATGACATCACCTTCATGGCAGAAAGTAAGGAACTAAAGAGCCTCTTGATGAAAGTGAAAGAGGAGAGTTAAAATATTTGCTTAAAACTCAACATTCAAGAAACTAAGATCATGGCATCTGGTCCTATCACTTCATGACAAATAGATGGGGGAAAAATGAAAACAGTGAGAGACTTTATTTTCTTGGGCTCCAAAATCACTGCAGATGGTTATTGCAGCCTTGAAACTAAAAGCTTTTCTTCCTTGGAAGAAAAGCTATGACCAACCTAGACAGCATATTAAAAAGCAGAGACATTACTTTGCCAACAAAGTCTGTCTAGTCAAAGCTATGGATTTTCCAGTAGTCATATATGGATGTAAGAGTTTGACTATAAAGAAAGCTGAGTGCCAAAGAACTGATGCTTTCAAACTGGTGTTGGAGAAGAAGCTTGAGAATCCCTTGGACTGCAAAGAGATCAAACCAGTCCATCCATAGGAAATCAGTCCTCAATATTCATTGGAAGGACTGATGCTGAAGCTGAAACTGAAATACTCTGGCCACCTGATGCCAAGAGCCAACTCATTGGAAAAGACCCTGATGCTGGAAAAGATTGAAGACAGGAGAAGAAGGGCAGAGGATGTAATGGTTGTATGGCATAACTGACTTGATAGACATGAGTTTGAGTAAGCTCTGGGAGTTGGTGATGGATAGGGAAACCTGGCGTGGTGCAGTCTATGGTGTCACAAAAAGTCGGACATGACTGAACTGAACTGAATTGAAGGCTCATGTGTCTGTTTTTTAAGAAATGCCTGATTTTTAAGAAATCCAGCACCAACTGAGCATTTAACTATTCCAGGCAGTTATATTCACTTCCTATATCCTAGTTCAATCAACATTATCTAATTTTGCAGATGAGGAAACAGAGCTATTAAACAGATGATGCATTACTTGTCCAAGGTCACACAGGAGTCAGTGACAGACCTTTGCCAAAGCCACGGTGTTCTCTTGTAGGTGATTACAATATGCTCTTGTTCCATCCCATTTAAGGTATTCTTACAGCATGAAACAGGATCTTCAACAGTCTCCATCAGATAATTTGTCTCTCTGATTAAAAATCCTCTAGTATTCTCACACACGTTCTTTCAGGTTTGCTGTCTCTACCCAAATCTAACTTCTCATGGGTTTTGACAGTGGCTGATCATGTTCTGTCATGTTCTGAAATTTGATCCTGAAATTAAATCTCATCTCTTCCCAGTTGACCTTATTTAAAATACTGAAAAGTCACTCCATTATTTTCTCAGGTGTACTTACGACCACTTGAAATCACACTTTTGTTTCTTTGTTATTCATTTGTTTAACATGGTCCTCATATGTCATTCAGTTCAGTTCAGTACAGTTCAGTCGCTCAGTCGTGTCTGACTCTTTGCGACCCCATGAACCACAGCATGCCAGGCCTCCCTGTCCATCACCAATTCCCAGAGTTCACTCAGACTCATGTCCATCGAGTCATTGATGCCATCCAGCCATCTCATCCTCTGTCATCCCCTTTTCCTCCTGCCCCCAATCCCTTCCAGCATCAGAGTCTTTTCCAATGAGTCAACTCTTCACATGAGGTGGACAAAGTACTGGAGTTTCAGCTTAACATCATTCCTTCCAAAGAAATCCCAGGGCTGATCTCCTTCAGGATGGACTGGTTGGATCTCCTTGCAGGCCAAGGGACTCTCAAGAGTCTTCTCCAACACCACAGTTCAAAAGCATCAATTCTTTGGGGCTTAGCCTTCTTCACAGTCTAACTATCACATCCATACATGATTGTGGAAAGGGCTTTTAAGTCTTGTTCACTACTATATCTTCAGCATGTAGAATGTTCCTGATTTGTGCAAAGAATTAAATAAATATTTGGTGAATAAAAAAATAACTAAATGCTATTAATAAAAAAGAAAAGAAACATCAGTGTAGAAGGATTTCACACAAATCATATAAATTTTTTTTCAGAAACACATATAATTATGCTGCACTTAGTCTTTATAGAAATAAATATATATCTTTGGCATTTTCTGCCATCATTGAAGACATCAAGCATTTTGAGTCATTTTAGTGATAGACCGAGACATGACATCTATCATGCCTATAAATGTGCCATAGAAAGAGAGCACCGAACATAAAATTGTCCATGTACCAGTTCATTTGTGTATTTAACAAAATGACATAAATATCTGGACAAAACACTTGTCTGGTTAGAGTATAAAAATACAGAACAAATATAAACCTTTCCATTAGGATCCTCATAATGTAGTAGATGAGAAAAAAAGTTTAAAATCACTTTTAATGCAAGTTAGAAAAAAATAAATTTGAAGTAGAATTTTAAGCAACATGTGAGAAGACAAGAGAAAAAAAAGGCTCGTGTTTAGTGAAGAGGACAGTTGTGGAGAAATCTCCAAATTCATCCCTATATTGAATACACTTGCCATTTCTGTTTTCCAACCAGCAAAATAAAGTTAGTTTTCCATACCAGTAGCCTTCATAACCAGGTTCACACTGCTTGTCATTTAGCTCTCCTAATGCCGAAGAATTGATGCTTTTGAACTTTTGATGCTTTTGTTGGAGAAGACTCTTGAGAGTCCCTTGGACTGCAAGGAGATCCAACCAGTCCATTCTGAAGGATATCAGCCCTGGGATTTCTTTGGAAGGAATGATGCTAAAGCTGAAACTCCAGTACTTTGGCCATCTCACACGAAGAGTTGACTCATTGGAAAAGACTCTGATGTTGGGAGGGATTGGGGGCAGGAGGAGAAGGGGTCGACAGAGGATGAGATGGCTGGATGGCATCACTGACTCGATGGATGTGAGTCTGAGTGAACTCTGGGAGTTGGTGATGGACAGGGAGGCCTGGCGTGCTGAGCTTCATGGGATCGCAGAGTCAGACACGACTGAGTGACTGAACATCTCTGTGAAGTTTTTCATTTTTATTTTACAGAAAAATTGAAGCTAATAAAGGATTAGCACATTTTTCAAGATCNAATGACACTTGGCATTTTGATAGTATATTTTATTGGAAGAGTTGTAATGAAGAATCCTAGCAAGGTTAAATGGCTTGTTCAAAATCACATAGTCACTGAATGTAAGGCTCTGAGTCCCTGAAACCCTCATGTCCTAAACACTATCTTAGCAAAAACTCACAGACCTTCTGACTTTTTAGTGTGCTAAAAACATATGAAGATAATGTGAGTCTTTCAGGGAAAAATGTCAGCTCGTGAAAATGGCAATTGTAATAAATTAACAAGAACTGGTAGTACTAAATGAACACTGAATTAATGCAATGTGACCTTTAGTTTGTTACACAATTTCTCTGATAGGACAAACTTGAAANAGAGGGTAGGATGATTTGGGAGAATGACATTGAAACATGTATAATATCATATATGAAAAGAATAGCCAGTCCAGGTTCGATGGATGATACTGGATGCTTGGTGCTACTGCACTGGGATGACCCAGAGGGATGGTATGAGAAGGGAGGAGGGAGGGGGGTTCAGGATGAGGAACACGTGTCTACCTGTGGCAGATTCATGTTGATATATAGCAAAACCAATACCATATTGTAAAGTAATTAACCTCCAATTAAAATACATTTATATTTAAAAAATAAATAAAACTAGCACAACATTGTAAAAAAGAAAAGAAAGTGAAGTCGCTCAGTCATGTCCAACTCTTTGTGACCATGTGGACTGTAGCCCACCAGGCTCTTCCATCCATGGTGTTTTCCAGGTAAGAATACTGGAGTGGGTTACCATAATTTTTTTTTTCAAAGAATAAGTTTTCCAATTTCTATAGTGAAATTGCAATTCAAAAAAATGTGTGCCATTTTAAAACCCTTTTTTAATAACCATATATCAGATCGAATGATATTCCCTCCATTTCCAATCCCATGATAAGCTTAATATTTGGTCAGGCCACTTTTTGTGTGTGTGCTTTATATTACTTTGTAGATTGTTTTTGCACTGATAGACAGCATTTGGACACTTTGTGTCAAACACAGTACTAAAAATCTATATATTCCCTATGGTATATGCATGTCACAAGAGGCAATGAAGAATAAACATTGCTTAAACATGTATTATTTACTAGCAACTGTGGGTAGTGATTTAGATAAGTCACATATTTAATCTTAGACATTACTTTGCCAACAAAAGTCCATCTAGTCAAGGCTATGGTTTTTCCTGTGGTCATGTATGGATGTGAGAGTTGGACTGTGAAGAATGCTGAGCACTGAAGAATTGATGCTTTTGAACTGTAGTGTTTGAGAAAACTCTTGAGAGTCCCTTGGACTTTAAGGAGATCCAACCAGTCCATTTTAAAGGAAATCAGCCCTGGGATTTCTTTGGAAGGAATGACACTAAAGCTGAAACTCCAGTATTTTGGCCANAAGAATACTGGAGTGGGTTACCATAATTTTTTTTTTCAAAGAATAAGTTTTCCAATTTCTATAGTGAAATTGCAATTCAAAAAAATGTGTGCCATTTTAAAACCCTTTTTTAATAACCATATATCAGATCGAATGATATTCCCTCCATTTCCAATCCCATGATAAGCTTAATATTTGGTCAGGCCACTTTTTGTGTGTGTGCTTTATATTACTTTGTAGATTGTTTTTGCACTGATAGACAGCATTTGGACACTTTGTGTCAAACACAGTACTAAAAGTCTATATATCCCCTATGGTATATGCATGTCACAAGAGGCAATGAAGAATAAACATTGCTTAAACATGTATTATTTACTAGCAACTGTGGGTAGTGATTTAGATAAGTCACATATTTAATCTTAGACATTACTTTGCCAACAAAAGTCCATCTAGTCAAGGCTATGGTTTTTCCTGTGGTCATGTATGGATGTGAGAGTTGGACTGTGAAGAACGCTGAGCACTGAAGAATTGATGCTTTTGAACTGTAGTGTTTGAGAAGACTCTTGAGAGTCCCTTGGACTTTAAGGAGATCCAACCAGTCCATTTTAAAGGAAATCAGCCCTGGGATTTCTTTGGAAGGAATGACACTAAAGCTGAAACTCCAGTATTTTGGCCACCTCATGCAAAGAGTTGACTTATTGGAAAAGACTCTGATGCTGGGAGGGATTGGAGGCAGGAGGAAAAGGTGATGACAGAAGATGAGATGGCTGGATGGCATCACCAACTCTATGGATGTGAGTTGATGACAGGGAGACCTGGTGTGCTGCAATTCACGGGGTCGCAAAGAGTCAGACACAGCTGAGCGACTGAACTGAACTGAACTGAACTGAGAGAGAGTTTTACTTTACCTACATTATAGATGGCGAGACTGAGACTCAAGAAGTTAAACAATCTCTCCAAAGCATATGGACAGACCTAAATTTAAATCTGGCTTTGTCAGAGTCCATCTATGGTCTTATCCACTTTAGGGCCCTGTCTCCCCATTAATTGGGGACACTCAGTAATTTCTGTTCAGTAAAGTCCCTGGCTTGACCTCTTATGAGTCCATATCATTTCTTTAACTTACTGATGTCATTCCTTTATTTCCAGGGTTTAGAATATTTATATATATAGCCCCAAAGGAAGCAGAGTATGAAAACCCATCCAATAGGATTATATTCAGTGTTCATAATCATCAAAAGGAGGGGAAGAAAACTAAAGGCAATAGTTAGATTTTTTGTTTATTTCCCCAAAGATGAACAGCTTGAGCTCTTTTCTTTATTTCTCTTCCATAATTTTTCACTCTGACACACTGTAGAACAGTTGAAAAAAATGTCACAATAGAGAAACAAGATAAACAAGTGTCAGGAAAATTCATGGATAGAAGTTTCTGGTGAAAACTGAAATTTGTTGAATTGATTTTTATAACTTTTTCTAGGTGCAAAGGTGGGTATATTAAGTGAAAGTAGGAAAAAGCATTCTTGTCTGTTAACAAACCCAGGTAGGATAGCTTTCTTAGGCACAAAGAAGGAGCTTAATTAATATTAATAACTTCATATTTGCAATTTTATATTTTTCTAAATTTTTTAAAATTAATTTTTTATTGAAGCATAGTTGCTTTTGGAGAAGGAAATGGCAACCCACTCCAGTATCCTTGTCTCATGGACAGAGAAGCCGGGTGGGCTGCAGTCTATGGGGTTGCAAAGAGTCATCCACAGCTGAGCGACTAACACACTAACACCACAACTGCTTTAAAATGCTGTGTTAGCTTCTACTGAACAGCAAAGTGAATCGGCCATACATATATCCATTCTTTATTTGGACTTCTTTCCCAATTAGCTCACTGGAGAAAATTAAGTAGAGTACACTGTTCTATACAGTAGGTTTTCATTCAGTTCCATCCAGTAGCTCAGTCCTGTCCGACTCTTTGTGACCCCATGAATTGCAGCACACCAGGCCTCCCTGTCTATCACCAGCTTCCGGAGTTCACTCAGACTCACGCCCATCAAGGCAGTGATGTCATCCAGCCATCTCATCCTCTGTTGTCCCCTTTTCCTCCTGCCCCCCAATACCTCCCAGCATCAGAGTCTTTTCCAATAAGTCAACTCTTCGCATGAGGTGGCCAAAGTACTGGAGTTTCAGCTTTAGCATCATTCCTTCCAAAGAACACCCAGGGCTGATCTCCTTTAGGATGGACTGGTTGGATCTCCTTGCAGTCTAAGGGACTCTCAAGAGTCTTCTCCAACACCACAGTTCAAAAGCATCAATTCTTCAATGCTCAGCGTTCTTCACAGTCCAACTCTCACATCCATACATGACCACTGGGAAAACCATAGCCTTGACTAGACGGATCTTTGTTGGCAAAGCAATGTCTCTGTTTTTCAATATGCTATCTAGGTAGGTCATAACTTTCCTTCCAAGGAGTAAGCATCTTTTAATTTCAAGGTTTTCATTAGTTATCTATTTTATGCAGAGTATTGATAGTATATATATGTCCTAATTTAAAGTTTTTATTTCCATATCTTATCTGGTCAGAATGAGGCACAGTTGGAAATTTGGGCTTTTAGGTGAGATCAGTCAAATAGCTGCCCTCTGCATTTGTTAGTCTTCTAATTATTTGGAAAAAAGATGTGAAAAGACTGCTGTGGATAAGCTATAATAACTGTGTGATTAGTGTTGTCAAGGAAACTGGATAAATCTACACTCAAACTCTAATGTTTTTTCTTTTGTTTTCTTCAGAAGTGGGTAAGTAATTTGGAGCACTAGGTTTCTCAAGCCATTTGTTGTTGTTATTCAGTCGCTAAATTGTGTACAACTCTTTGTAACTCCATGGACTGCAGCACCCCAGGCTCCCTTGTCCTTTACTATATCCTTAAGTTAAATCAAACTCATGTCCATTGAGTTGGTGATGCTATCTAACCATCTCATCCTCTGCCATCCTCTTCTCTTTTGCCTTCGATCTTTCCCAGCATCAGGGTCTTTTCCAATGAGTATAGTCGTGGCATCAGGTGTCCAAAGTGTTGGAGCTTAAGCTTTAGGATCAGTCCTTCCAACAAATATTCAGGGTTGATTTCCTTCATGATTGACTGATTTGATCCCAAACCATAAGTCTAACTTTTACTACAGAACAGCCTACCTTATTTACTCCTGTAAGACCTCATATTAGCATAATCATATTTGTATCCATCAGTCAAACAAACATAAAGAGGGGCTCATCAGCTGCCTCTGTGGAAAGTAAGAGTCACCTGAGAAAACCTCATCCTCATTTTCTCTTAATCTCACCATTCATTGAAATTATCATGGCTTACCTTGTTGATTCCGTTTCCCAATATTCTGCCAGTCGGCATCTATGTTTGAGTTCCAACAGACTCGTGCACAGTTATGTTTCAATGATGTAAATGTTAGATTCCAGGGTCTTAAGTCACACTGACTGAATCAGAATTTCTGGGGATCAGGCCAAGAAATCAACATTTAGCAAACTCCCCAAATGATTCTTATGCACATTATGGTTTGGAGGATACTGTGTCAAGTCGTTGCTTTATTTTACAATTGCCTGTGTTACCATCTATTTAGAACAATGCTTATTGATTGCCTCTAGGCTGGCTCTACTATTCTGCACACTCATGTGCAACATTCAGTACTACTCAAGTATCCCCTAAATATTGAAATGAAATAAATTCCACAATTCCACTCTGAAATGAAAACCTTTTATAGAGTAGAAATTATATAAACCTGGCAGTGTGTAGCCTCTGAGCTTCACTGTGGCAAACACAGTATATGTTTGCCATAGCACTCTCTTCCATCCCCTTGGAGTCACCATCACACAGCAAATCAAATTGGATTCTAACCATTTTAATTTTATTCTCTGCTCTGGAAATGGCATTATTTGCTATCCTGATAAAGGAGATGGTGCTCCTGATTAAAATAATTACATACTAGGAGCTTGGCCAAATGAAAATAAAATGTGGGGGATGATCCTCCAGAGATTTAGAAGCGTGTTGAAGAGAATAAGCACCCAGGGTATTAAGGCATAGGGTGATTATGAGTAACAGGAAAGAATTAGGCAAAAGAACATTTCCACTGAACATGACAGAAGTTTTGCCAAACCAGCCCTATTTTAGAGAAGGATGATTTCCCAAGAGATGAATATTTATCCACAGGTTGTTGGAAATTGAAAAGCGACCAGCCGTCTAATTTTATTTCCTCTCATCCTAACTAGCTACCATACCAGAAAAATCTATCAGCTAATCAATATCTATTTAATCTTAATGTAGTAGTTGCCTATTCTTTAAAAAGTGTATGTTTGTATTTTCTATTCACCTTGGCAACCCTAGTGTCTAACATGGGACTTTGCACATGGCAGGTGTTTGACTGCTGTTTAAGGATGGAAGGAGTACAGGGAAATAGAATATTTTTCATTTCTTTTAAGTTTGCAGTCTAATGTAACTAAAAATCAAATGCACATGGATAAGATGATTGTCTGTTAAAGATATATAGAGTTTTCAAGTCTTGTACAAGTGAAAACTTCTAATACTGCTGCCACTGATCCACTTAATTTGTCCAGAAATTTCAGAGAGGGAGGGATTCCATAAGAGAATTTTCCATATAATAAATGTGGATTCTTTTTTATACTAAAAAGTTTTTTTTTAAACTGGAATATAGTTGATTTNAGTCGGCATCTATGTTTGAGTTCCAACAGACTCGTGCACAGTTATGTTTCAATGATGTAAATGTTAGATTCCAGGGTCTTAAGTCACACTGACTGAATCAGAATTTCTGGGGATCAGGCCAAGAAATCAACATTTAGCAAACTCCTCAAATGATTCTTATGCACATTATGGTTTGGAGGATACTGTGTCAAGTCGTTGCTTTATTTTACAATTGCCTGTGTTACCATCTATTTAGAACAATGCTTATTGATTGCCTCTAGGCTGGCTCTACTATTCTGCACACTCATGTGCAACATTCAGTACTACTCAAGTATCCCCTAAATATTGAAATGAAATAAATTCCACAATTCCACTCTGAAATGAAAACCTTTTATAGAGTAGAAATTATATAAACCTGGCAGTGTGTAGCCTCTGAGCTTCACTGTGGCAAACACAGTATATGTTTGCCATAGCACTCTCTTCCATCCCCTTGGAGTCACCATCACACAGCAAATCAAATTGGATTCTAACCATTTTAATTTTATTCTCTGCTCTGGAAATGGCATTATTTGCTATCCTGATAAAGGAGATGGTGCTCCTGATTAAAATAATTACATACTAGGAGCTTGGCCAAATGAAAATAAAATGTGGGGGATGATCCTCCAGAGATTTAGAAGCGTGTTGAAGAGAATAAGCACCCAGGGTATTAAGGCATAGGGTGATTATGAGTAACAGGAAAGAATTAGGCAAAAGAACATTTCCACTGAACATGACAGAAGTTTTGCCAAACCAGCCCTATTTTAGAGAAGGATGATTTCCCAAGAGATGAATATTTATCCACAGGTTGTTGGAAATTGAAAAGCGACCAGCCGTCTAATTTTATTTCCTCTCATCCTAACTAGCTACCATACCAGAAAAATCTATCAGCTAATCAATATCTATTTAATCTTAATGTAGTAGTTGCCTATTCTTTAAAAAGTGTATGTTTGTATTTTCTATTCACCTTGGCAACCCTAGTGTCTAACATGGGACTTTGCACATGGCAGGTGTTTGACTGCTGTTTAAGGATGGAAGGAGTACAGGGAAATAGAATATTTTTCATTTCTTTTAAGTTTGCAGTCTAATGTAACTAAAAATCAAATGCACATGGATAAGATGATTGTCTGTTAAAGATATATAGAGTTTTCAAGTCTTGTACAAGTGAAAACTTCTAATACTGCTGCCACTGATCCACTTAATTTGTCCAGAAATTTCAGAGAGGGAGGGATTCCATAAGAGAATTTTCCATATAATAAATGTGGATTCTTTTTTATACTAAAAAGTTTTTTTTTAAACTGGAATATAGTTGATTTACAATGGTGTGTTTATTTATGAAGGTGTACCGCAAAGTGAATCAATTATACATATACATTTATCCACTCTTTTCAATAGTCTTTTCCCATATAGGCCATTACAAAGTATTGAATGAAGTCTCCTGTACTATACAGTAGATCCATATTAGTTATCTATTTCATATATAGTAGTGTGTATATGTCTATACCAATCTCCCAATTTTTCCCTACCCTGCTTTCCTCCTGGGCTTCCTTGCCTGGTGGATCAGACAGTAAAGAATCTGCCTGCAATGCAGGAGACCTAGGTTCAATCTATAGCTGAGGAAGAGTCCCTGGAGAAGGGAATAGCTATCCACTCCAGTATTCTTCATTGGAGAATTCCATAGTCAAAGGAGCCTGGCAGCCACAGGGCATGGGGTCTCAAAAAGTTATACACAACTGAATGACTAACACTTTCAAAGCACTAATAATCATGTCTTTTTTCTATATCTGTAGCTCTATATTTGTTTTGTAGATAAGTTCATCCGTAGCTCCTCTTTTTTTTTTTTTTTAAGATTCCACATATAGGTGACATTATATAGTATGATATTTATCTTTCTCTGTCTGACTTACTTCACTCAGTATGACAAGCTCTGATTCACCCATGTTGCTATAAATGGCATTATTTTGCTCTTTTTATGGCCTGGTTTGATCACCCTGAGTCATATAGAAAATTCCCACTGGCCATCTATTTTACATATAGTAATGTATATGTTCCCATGCTATTCTCTCAATTTATCCCACCCTCTCCTCCCCTCACTGTGTACACATGTCTGTTCTCTATGTCTATGTCTCCACTGCTGCCCTGCAAATGTGTTCATCAGTTCCATCTTTCTAAATTCCATATATGTTCACTAATAATAATATTTGTTAGGTTCTTCTACATCAGAGCTGATTCAAATGTGTTCCTTTTAATAGCTGAATAATATACCACTGTATATATATATCATAGCTTCTTTATCCATTCACCTGTCAATGCGCATCTAGGTTGCTTCCATGTCCTAGCTATTGTAAATAGTGCTGCAATGAACANCTATTCTAAAAAGTGTATGTTTGTATTTTCTATTCACCTTGGCAACCCTAGTGTCTAACATGGGACTTTGCACATGGCAGGTGTTTGACTGCTGTTTAAGGATGGAAGGAGTACAGGGAAATAGAATATTTTTCATTTCTTTTAAGTTTGCAGTCTAATGTAACTAAAAATCAAATGCACATGGATAAGATGATTGTCTGTTAAAGATATATAGAGTTTTCAAGTCTTGTACAAGTGAAAACTTCTTCTAATACTGCTGCCACTGATCCACTTAATTTGTCCAGAAATTTCAGAGAGGGAGGGATTCCATAAGAGAATTTTCCATATAATAGATGTGGATTCTTTTTTATACTAAAAAGTTTTTTTTTAAACTGGAATATAGTTGATTTACAATGGTGTGTTTATTTATGAAGGTGTACCGCAAAGTGAATCAATTATACATATACATTTATCCACTCTTTTCAATAGTCTTTTCCCATATAGGCCATTACAAAGTATTGAATGAAGTCTCCTGTACTATACAGTAGATCCATATTAGTTATCTATTTCATATATAGTAGTGTGTATATGTCTATACCAATCTCCCAATTTTTCCCTACCCTGCTTTCCTCCTGGGCTTCCTTGCCTGGTGGATCAGACAGTAAAGAATCTGCCTGCAATGCAGGAGACCCAGGTTCAATCTATAGCTGAGGAAGAGTCCCTGGAGAAGGGAATAGCTATCCACTCCAGTATTCTTCATTGGAGAATTCCATAGTCAAAGGAGCCTGGCAGCCACAGGGCATGGGGTCTCAAAAAGTTATACACAACTGAATGACTTAATACTTTCAAAGCACTAATAATCATGTCTTTTTTCTATATCTGTAGCTCTATATTTGTTTTGTAGATAAATTCATCCGTAGCTCCTCTTTTTTTTTTTTAAGATTCCACATATAGGTGACATTATATAGTATGATATTTATCTTTCTCTGTCTGACTTACTTCACTCAGTATGACAAGCTCTGATTCACCCATGTTGCTATAAATGGCATTATTTTGCTCTTTTTATGGCCTGGTTTGATCACCCTGAGTCATATAGAAAATTCCCACTGGCCATCTATTTTACATATAGTAATGTATATGTTCCCATGCTATTCTCTCAATTTATCCCACCCTCTCCTCCCCTCACTGTGTACACATGTCTGTTCTCTATGTCTATGTCTCCACTGCTGCCCTGCAAATGTGTTCATCAGTTCCATCTTTCTAAATTCCATATATGTTCACTAATAATAATATTTGTTAGGTTCTTCTACATCAGAGCTGATTCAAATGTGTTCCTTTTAATAGCTGAATAATATACCACTGTATATATATATCATAGCTTCTTTATCCATTCACCTGTCAATGCGCATCTAGGTTGCTTCCATGTCCTAGCTATTGTAAATAGTGCTGCAATGAACATTGGGGTACATGGTATCAATTATGGTATCCTCAGGGTATATGCCCAGTCGGGGGATTGCTGAGTCAAATGTTATTTCTAATTCTAGTTTTTTAAGGAATCTCCATAAGGTCCTCTGTAGTGTCTGCATCAATTTACATTCCCACCAGCAGTGTAAGAGGATTCCCTTTCTCCATACTCTCTCCAGCATTTATCATTCATAGATTTTTTGATGATGATTATTCTAACCAGTGTGAAGTGATACCTCATTGTAGTTTTGATTTGCATTTCTCTATAAATGAGTGACATTTAACATCTTTTCATGTGTTTTTAGCCACCTCTATGTCTTCTTTGGAGAAATGTCTGTTTAGGTCTTCTGCCCACTTTTTGATTAGAATGTTTGCTTTTCTGGGATTTTTTTTAACATTTTATTTTAAGAAAAAATAAGTACAGTGATATTTCTAATGGCAATTTTCAACTGTCCTAGGCTTTCTTTAATAGAATGTGGATCAAAATACTCTGGGAATCACTGTCCCACTGAGGTAGGAATACAGCATACACTTTTGGCAGACAACCCAGCAACGCTTCCTTCCACAGATTACTCATAAAACCTGTACTTAGAACAGTATAAGTAGATAAAGAGAAAACTCTGCATTATGCAGCTTGTATATAAATCCTTGTAGCCATGTCATCTAGTGCAAAACACTTAAACTTTACACACTTTCATTTTCACTTATATAAAATGGTGATAAAATTATTTACCAAATATGGCTGTTGTGAGGATTAAATGAAATAATTACAAGCAGATAATTACAACAGCATCTGACATGCTCAAGTTTAGCCATCATCATTATTGTTATTGTTTTTATTTGGCTGAGCCTCAGTGGAGGTGGGTCCTAGAAGAAAACTAATATTGTAACTATTTTAAACCTATCAATATAATTCAGTTTATTTTATAGTAGCTGTTTCAGACAATAGTGTGTTATTCAATTCTGGCTAATAATATGCAAAAGAATATCAGACCAGGGAATCAAAATGAATTGCAAGGAAGATCTTCTGCTAACAGATGTTATTCATTCTGTCAAGATGCTGAAGCTTCTACAAACATCAGGGGATTCTGAGTGTGAGGCTTGAACAATGGAAAGAATCTTGTCTGTACTGACATGAAGTTAAATGATCCTACAGCTGCTGCTGCTGCATCACTTCAGTCCTGTCTGACTCTGTGTGTCCCCATAGATGGCAGCCCACCAGGTCCCCCCATCCTTGGGATTCTTCAGGCAAGAACACTAGAGTGGGTTGCCATTTCTTTCTCCAATGCATGAAAGTGAAAAGTGAAAGTGAAGTCGCTCAGTCGTGTCCAACTCTTAGCGACCACATAGACTGCAGCCCACCAGGCTCCTCCGTCCATGGATTTTTCCAGGCAAGAGTACTGGAGTGGGATACCATTGCCTTCTCCATAAACGATCTTAGAACTGTCCAAATGTAAAAGTTTTTGTAAATGAGATAAATATTTTTATTGTGTAAATAAATTTGCAATAAGCTTTCTGTTACTTGTGACCACAACCATCTTGATTGTTAGAATTAATACAAAATAAGAAGAGCCTAGATGAAAGCAGATAGAGACAGGGAAGAGAAGGTGGTTTTGAGAACATCAAATATATGGACTATAAGGGACCCAGTGACTATTTGCATGTTGAGGGCAAGGACAGAGGGGAATATCTGTTGATGCCACTCCAATGCATCATACAGGAGAAAGGGAACTCACAATATAAAGAGACGATACACTCAAAAGCACTTGGGAAAGGAAGAGAGAGGGATTGTCTAGAAGAATAATGTGTAGTAGCAGTAAGAAGAAAAGCAGCAGAGGACAGACACTTTCCTGGATACCCAGAGCAAGACTTTCAAATAAATCAGGACAGACTCAAATGCCACAGAAAACTCAGGATGAATAAGGTCTAAGAATTATACTTACCAATGACTTGGTCCCAAATTTCCCTAAAAACCAGTTTTAGAAAAGTGCCAAAAGGAAGCCATTCTGCAGTGAATATAGGAGAAGGCTGGGGGTATAAAAAAATAAAAAGCTGGAGATAGAGAAATCTGGTTATAAAGCTTCAAGGAGAGATGAAATCATATTCATTTTATAGCTTCAGTACAGCACTTGGCATAATCTGTGCACAAAAGATATTTTCTGGGTGGATGAATAGATAAATGGACAGGCAGACAATGGATATGAAGTCCTCTTGTAGAATTGAGAACACTTAAGGATGCTGGATGGTATTACTGACTCGATGGATATGAGTCTGAGTGAACTCCGGGAGTTGGTGATGGACAGGGAGGCCTGGTGTGCTGTGATTCATGGGGTCACAGAGTCGGACACGACTGAGCAACTAAACTGAACTAAAAGGATTCTAGGCTAAAACCTTCAAATTTATATAAGGCAGATACACTAGTTTTCTATCCCAGTTCTTGTACAAAGGTATCTAATAAACTAAAACTTCCTTCCAAAATCTGTCCGATTTAACTTTAGCAAGAAGTTACAAGATGGAAGCTCCCTGAACAAAGGTAGACTGAAATTGTTGACCAAAACAGTGTTTTTAACTTTTCAAATTAACTTGCCAACATTTAAAAAATCAAGAGATTTAACATAAAAGACTGGATTTCTGGGCTTGCTTGGAAAATCAGAAGTCCTGGAAGTACTCGCCCAAGTTTCTACAAACTAGTTTTTCCATGAAGGATAAATTGGCCCTCCAAACCCTCTTCCCATCATTTCCTGTCCAACTCATCACTTTCAGGCAAGGTCAAGCATCAGCAAGGGTGACCCCCCTCCAAAAAAAAAAAAAGGACCTGGATGCACTGTTCTTTTTTTGTTTGTTTATTTGCATTTTCTGTAATTTTGTAGATGAATTAAAAGGCAAATAACTATTTACTTTACTATTTTACCTATCAAAATTGGGAAACCAAAGACAACCAGGTTGGTTATACGGTTTTATAAAAAATAAAGACGAATATGGCAAGTTTCTTTGTTAAGTAAAGTTATTTAAACTTGGAAATAAGACAAAAGGATGACTGATATACTTTCAAGGTCATAGTAAAGCAGTAGTTAACAGGTCCATCCAATACTTAATTATCTAAAAGATAATTTAATTACCTAGGTGATTCATTATTTCTTTAAGGGCTCTACCTTTATTTGACTTGCTTTTAACTATTGATTAGGGCAACGATACTTGCTAACTTGCAGATTTTTTGCCTAGTAGAAACAAACATGATTTCTGAATCCAAAAGTTATCATTTTATTGCCCTATAAGATATCAATAACTGTTGTCCCTAACAAGCTAAAATAAGCATGGTTTACTGACTAACTGTGTAAATCTGTTTTCCTCAAGACGTCTTCAAACAAACATCAACACTCTGCTGGTTCTCTTATTGATGGTTTGTCTAGATTTTTAATATATTTGTTCTACAAAGATAAAATAATATAATATAATTTGACAACTTTGAGAAAGACATAACTTTTATATATGTTTATTGTTTACAGAAATTAAGTCTTTCTAGAAATAATGTTTTCATTTCCATTAGCTCATTGATGCACGCTTATTTGGGATCACTATGAAAATGAACACACACACACAAGAAGCTAGGTATTTCTTTAAGCAATTTTTTCTACTTAATCTCAGTATAAATGAATGTAATAAGGAATTTCCAAGAAAACTTGTTACTTCTATCAAAGCCTGGGGCAGAAGTAATTTCAAATAAAAGTAATGCTAGCCAAAACATGGAAGCAACCTAGGTATATAATGGACTATTACTCAGCCATGAAAAAATGAAATAATGCCATTTGTAGCAACATGGATTGACCTTGAAATTATCATAATAAGTGAAGTAAGTCAGAGACAAATATTATATGATATCACTTATATATGAAATCTAAGAAAAAGATGCAAATTAATTTATTTGTGAAACAGAAATAGATTCACAGACTTAGAAAACAAACTTACTGAGAGAAAAGAGGTGAGAGGTAAATTAGGAAGCTGAGATTAACATATACACAGTACTACATATAAACTAAACAACAAGGTCCAACTGCATAGCACAAGGAATTCTACTCAATATATATATTGTCTGTCTGGGTTTCCCAGGTGGTGTTAGTAGTAAAGAACCTGCCTGCCAATGCAGGAGACAGATGTGGGTTTGTATACTGTATTGGTGTTTTTCTTTCTGGCTTACTTCACCAATACAATATTGTAAAGTAATTAACCTCCAATTAAAATAAATAAATTTATATTTAAAAATAAAAGAGAGATGTGGGTTTGATTCATGGGCTAGGAAGATCCCCTTGAGCAGGCATTGCAACGCACTCCAGTATTCTTGCCTGGAGAATTCCATGGTCAGAGAAGCATGGGGTCACAAAGAGTCAGACATAACTGAAGCAACTTAGCATGCACGCATGCATCATCTATTTATCTATACATATAACTGAACCACTGTTCTGTATACCTAAAAGTAAAATAATAACATAAATCAAAACTATACTTCAATTAAAAAACAGACTAAATAAATAACTAAATAAAAAAGGTGCTAGCTACTGACCACTTTACAGTTTAGTCCACAAGACACTCTGTTGGACATAGCATATGGTGACCAAGTTATGATTACAATTTAATGTTCAGACAAGGATGGCCCAAGCTGAACTCTTGCCTTGTTGCAAAAATGAAAGAAGCTTTTTCTGAAGCTTCTCTGTAGTAAGGTAAGAAAGAAATTCTCACATTAAAAGGAAACTATACATAAATGGAGAAGGAAATGGCAATCCACTCCAGTACTCTTGCCTGAAAAGTCCCATGGACAGAAGAGCCTGGTAGGCTACATTCCATGGGGTCGCAAAGAGTCGGATATGACTGAGCGACTTCACTCACTCACTTATACATAAATAATTGTGGATTCACTACAGTTGGCAACTGGTGAGTATTGAATGCCAATAGTTAATGATCACTAAGTGATGGTGTGGGAATCCACTGTCAGTCTAAACAAGAGTCACACTCATTCTTAAAAACAGCATAGCAGCAAGAAGACTACGTGTAGCCTCCTTACTCTATCAATGCCAGGGAAGTATTTTACAAATGCAAAGCCAGTGATGCCACATCAGTGCCAACCTGACTTAATAATAATAAGCAGCAATGTGATTTACATCCCTCTTGTGAGTTACTCTCCTTATACTTCCAAACATCAGGGTGTATATTCTCTGTCTTCGCTTTCCCTTCTTTGTGTTCTTGGAAGCTGCCCCCACAGACTGCATCACCCAGATTCCCAAGTCTGTTTGGCAAAGGAAACACCAGCAGGAAATTGAAAGGAAAAGGGGGTTAAGTGTATTCCATTCTGCCTTTCTCTATTTCATTCTTGCTTCTTCTCTGCTTTGATGGAACTACCCATGGTTGAGCTTCTTAACTGAATGCAGCTTTTGTCTGCAAGCTCTCTTCCACCACCCCAGCTTCATCTGCCATTCAGCTCCAGGAGTAGTGATTCTCCCCACTTTTGCTAGTATCTGGGTGTCTTTACATCATATGCTGTTATCTCCAAATCCTGCTGTCACCACTATAAGCAGCTCTTTCAGTAAAGCCTCTTTATTCAGACTGAGCTGAAGTCTAGATCGTGCAATACTAATTATGATAGAAAAGTTTCACTGAATGTAAGTATCACATAACTATAAACTCAAATAACACTGTAAACTCAATTGTCAACACTCAGATGATTTAAATAACCACCACCGCCAAAGCACCATATGGGTCCAACTAGTTACCTGATGTATTAGTTACCTGTATCCAACTGAATATGTTTGATTGATATCTTTATTGATATAATTTTGGTTGAAATTTATCCTGCTAGCATTGGCTCATATATGAAACATTATTGATCCCCACTTATACGTTAAGGTATCCAAACTGGAATAATAATTTAATATAATTTGCTTGAAGGAAATAGGCATTTATAATACTTGAGTTGATATGGGAGCTTTTTTTTAGTTTGAGTACAATTGCTTTGCAGTGTTGTATTAGTTTCTGCTATACAACAAAATGAATCAGCCATATGTATACATGTATGCCCTCTCTCTTGAACTTTCCTCCCACTGACCCACATCCCATCTATCTAGGTTATCACTGAGCAACAAGCTGAACTCCCTGGGCTATACAGCAGGGTCTCACTAGCTATCTGTTTCACACATGGCACATAGACACCAATCCCAAAGAGAATTTCACCAAAGAAGACACACAGATGAGGCACATGGAGAGATGCTCAACATCACTGATTATCAGAGAAGTAGATTAAAATTGCAATAAGGCATTACCTCACATCAGTCAGGAAAAGACTATTAGAGTAAAGGCTAGAGAGGATGTGGAGCCTTTTTTTTATAACTGAATTTGTTAAAAGAAGATACACTTGTTTTTTGGAAGGTGAGGCAGAGAGGAATGAGGAATCCTCATAGCCACTACAATATTAAAGCTAGAATCTAGTGCTCCCACCTCTATTCACCTGCCCCCATTCCTGACCATGACCTAATGTGACTATTTTGTTTGTACTGAGCCTTCTAAATGGCCAGGAGAGAGCAGTGATGGGGCAAGTGGAGAGAGAGACTATTTCTTCAAACTTTATTTACATTTTTGGATGGTGGATTTATTGATATGATATGATACCCTATGTAATACAGCTCAATAAATAAGCAAGTCTTTACACAAGTATTTTTACTCCCACTTAATGACATTTGTTCATATCCAATGAAACTCTATTTTAAATGTTGATGACATTTTAGAGAAGCCCAGACTTTTCTCTAACCTTTGTACTCATGTCCCTCACCAGGACACCCATCAGGATCAGCCCTGAGCATGGATAATCTTGCTCCCTGCTCAGTGTCATTGGATAGTTGTTAAGTTTCTCCTTCTACCCTAGGACACTTTGAGGACCATGAAAATCATGAAAAGTCAGCAATGGACTAACAAATCTTTGGGAGAAAATACATGTATGATCACATTTTCATACAAATGTCAATTCTCCCCAAATAAAGTTACCCTGAAATTAGTGATTCACAGTAGATTTTAGCTGTGACTAAGGGAAACAAAAGGGTTGAGACTACATAAAGCTTTGCATTCTGTTCTCCTTTATTTTCTAAACTGAAGGACATTGACCCCCAAGTGACACAAAACCAATTTTTTTTAATATTTGGAAAGGAAATATTGGCTGTTTTGATACCTCTATTTCCTCCCAGATGAAATCTCAGAGGATGTGAAGCAGTAACTTACAATAAAGCTACCACTTTCCAAGTTTTAAGGCCAAACCAAAAAAGACTTCTTCTGGGCCCAGCACCTGTTGTGCAGGTAGGGGAGACCAGACCTGGGAAGAGTGATGTGTTAGGTATTTTTCCCTTCACTTGGGAAAACCAGAGGTCTGCCTGCAGGGAAAGAGCCACAAGTGGGATGAGTTGGGGGACTGGGATTGACATATGTGCACTGCCTTGAGTAAAACAGATAGCAGGTGGGACCTCAGCTCAGTGCTCTGTGATGACCTAGAGGGCAGAGAGGGAGGTCCAAAGGAAAAGGGACATATGTATACTTATGGCTGACTCTCAAGATTCTCTCAAGAATCTTCTCAAGTCACTCAAGTCTTCTCAAGTCTCTCAAGAAGACTCTTGAGACTCCCTAAGACTGCAAGGATATCAAACCAATCAATCCTAAAGGAAATCAGTCTTGAATATTCATTGGAAGAACTAATGCTGAAGCTGAAACACCAATATTTTGGCTACCTGGTGAGAAGAACAGATTCATTGGAAAAGACGCTGATACTGGAAAAGGCTGAAGGTAGGAGGTGAAGGGGATGATAGAGGTTGAGTTGGTTGGATGGCATCATCGACTCGATGGATGAGTTTGAGCAAGCTCCAGGAGTTGATGATGGGCAGGAAAGCCTGGCATGCTGCTGTTCCTGGGGTTGCAAAGAGTCAGACACAACTGAGTGACTGAACTGAACTGAAATGAATGGCCAATTCACTTCATTGTACAGCAGAAACTAACACAGCATTGTAAAGCAACCATATCCTAATTTTTCAAAACGTCTAGATTCTCAAAGTGAAAAGTATCATGAAAGGTCAGAAGGTAGTAAAGCATGTTTTACTCATAGTTACTTTATTCATTACAAAACCCGTCTGTTTCTTGTTGTTGTTTTATAGTTGTCAGTTATGTCTGACTCATTGAAAATCCATGGACTGTTGTCTGACAGGCTCCTCTGTCCATGAGGTTTTTCTGGCAAGAATATTGGAGTGGGTTGCCATGTCCTTCTCCAGAGGAATCTTCCTGACCCAGGGATCAAACCTTTAAACCTATAGTTCCTGCACTGGCAGGCAGATTCTTTTACCACTGAGCCACTTGGGAAGCCCAAGCATTTGAATATCTTAAAACTTTGCTCTAATTTTTATACTATTCATTTTATAATACAATAGACATTTTTCCATTTTTAAAGAATTAATATTGATCAAATTGCATTGCTCTGTTTCTATTACAAATCATCCATCACGCCGAGCCTCATCCATTCATCCAATATTTAGAGAGTGCCTGGTGCTCGGATGTTCAGTTGTGTCGAACTCTTTGTGACTGCATGGACTTTGGCCCGCCAGGCTCCTCTTGTTTATGGAATTTCCCAGGCAAGAATACTGGAGTGGGTTGACATTTCCTCCTCTAGGAAATCTTCCTGATCCAGAGATTGAACCTACTCTGTCATATGGTAGGTGCTATTCAAAGCATTGGAGGATATGGGAAGAAGAAGAAGCAGGAACAGACCTAGTAGGAGGACAGACTTCTTCAACAAAGTCTGTTTTAGTCAGTTTTAGCTACTATAACAAAAATACCATAGACTGGATCACTTCAACAACAAACCTATATTTCTCACAGTTCTGGAAGCCTGGAAGTCCAAAATCCAGGAGCAGAAACCTAATGTCTNCATGAAAATCATGAAAAGTCAGCAATGGACTAACAAGTCTTTGGGAGAAAATACATGTATGATCACATTTTCATACAAATGTCAATTCTCCCCAAATAAAGTTACCCTGAAATTAGTGATTCACAGTAGATTTTAGCTGTGACTAAGGGAAACAAAAGGGTTGAGACTACATAAAGCTTTGCATTCTGTTCTCCTTTATTTTCTAAACTGAAGGACATTGACCCCCAAGTGACACAAAACCAATTTTTTTTAATATTTGGAAAGGAAATATTGGCTGTTTTGACACCTCTATTTCCTCCCAGATGAAATCTCAGAAGATGTGAAGCAGTAACTTACAATAAAGCTACCACTTTCCAAGTTTTAAGGCCAAACCAAAAAAGACTTCTTCTGGGCCCAGCACCTGTTGTGCAGGTAGGGGAGACCAGACCTGGGAAGAGTGATGTGTTAGGTATTTTTCCCTTCACTTGGGAAAACCAGAGGTCTGCCTGCAGGGAAAGAGCCACAAGTGGGATGAGTTGGGGGACTGGGATTGACATATGTGCACTGCCTTGAGTAAAACAGATAGCAGGTGGGACCTCAGCTCAGTGCTCTGTGATGACCTAGAGGGCAGAGAGGGAGGTCCAAAGGAAAAGGGACATATGTATACTTATGGCTGATTCTCAAGATTCTCTCAAGATTCTCTCAAGAATCTTCTCAAGTCACTCAAGTCTTCTCAAGTCTCTCAAGAAGACTCTTGAGACTCCCTAAGACTGCAAGGATATCAAACCAATCAATCCTAAAGGAAATCAGTCTTGAATATTCATTGGAAGAACTAATGCTGAAGCTGAAACACCAATATTTTGGCTACCTGGTGAGAAGAACAGATTCATTGGAAAAGACGCTGATACTGGAAAAGGCTGAAGGTAGGAGGTGAAGGGGATGATAGAGGTTGAGTTGGTTGGATGGCATCATCGACTCGATGGATGAGTTTGAGCAAGCTCCAGGAGTTGATGATGGGCAGGAAAGCCTGGCATGCTGCTGTTCCTGGGGTTGCAAAGAGTCAGACACAACTGAGTGACTGAACTGAACTGAAATGAATGGCCAATTCACTTCATTGTACAGCAGAAACTAACACAGCATTGTAAAGCAACCATATCCTAATTTTTCAAAACGTCTAGATTCTCAAAGTGAAAAGTATCATGAAAGGTCAGAAGGTAGTAAAGCATGTTTTACTCATAGTTACTTTATTCATTACAAAACCCGTCTGTTTCTTGTTGTTGTTTTATAGTTGTCAGTTATGTCTGACTCATTGAAAATCCATGGACTGTTGTCTGACAGGCTCCTCTGTCCATGAGGTTTTTCTGGCAAGAATATTGGAGTGGGTTGCCATGTCCTTCTCCAGAGGAATCTTCCTGACCCAGGGATCAAACCTTTAAACCTATAGTTCCTGCACTGGCAGGCAGATTCTTTTACCACTGAGCCACTTGGGAAGCCCAAGCATTTGAATATCTTAAAACTTTGCTCTAATTTTTATACTATTCATTTTATAATACAATAGACATTTTTCCATTTTTAAAGAATTAATATTGATCAAATTGCATTGCTCTGTTTCTATTACAAATCATCCATCACGCCGAGCCTCATCCATTCATCCAATATTTAGAGAGTGCCTGGTGCTCGGATGTTCAGTTGTGTCGAACTCTTTGTGACTGCATGGACTTTGGCCCGCCAGGCTCCTCTTGTTTATGGAATTTCCCAGGCAAGAATACTGGAGTGGGTTGACATTTCCTCCTCTAGGAAATCTTCCTGATCCAGAGATTGAACCTACTCTGTCATATGGTAGGTGCTATTCAAAGCATTGGAGGATATGGGGAGAAGAAGAAGCAGGAACAGACCTAGTAGGAGGACAGACTTCTTCAACAAAGTCTGTTTTAGTCAGTTTTAGCTACTATAACAAAAATACCATAGACTGGATCACTTCAACAACAAACCTATATTTCTCACAATTCTGGAAGCCTGGAAGTCCAAAATCCAGGAGCAGAAACCTAATGTCTGGTTGGGTTCTCAAACGGCCAAGAAAGAGACCATCTTTTCTCTCAAAAGGGCACTGAACTCATTTGTGGGTGCACCACTCTTATGACCTAATTACTGCAAAAATCCCTGCCTCCAAATGTCATCACATTAGGGATTCAGGCTTCAGCATAAATTTGTGGGACATGCATAGTAAGTCTGTAGCAAAGGAGTATTTAAATCAAGCTCCCAGGAGGTAAGGAGATGCACAGAGCACCTACAGATGGGGAGAGGGTCCAGGCAGTGGCAACTGCTGGCACAAAGATGTGACTGAGGGTGGAGGAACAACAAACATGTTGGTTTAACTTGAGAGTAAGGGAGAGTGAGGAGGGGACAGTGAGAGCTGGAATAGGGAACAGAGGGAGGCTGCAGGTTATGTAGCTATTTATAGACTACTGCAAAGAACACCACAACCAGAAAATGACTGCAAACATTTCTCTTTTTTTAAATTTGGATATAGATGCTTTACAATGTTGTGTTAGTTTCTGCTGTACAACAAAGTGAGCCAGCTGTATGTATACATATATCCCATCCCTCTTGGTTCTCCCTCCCACTCCTATATCCCACCCCTCTAGACCACCACAGAGCATCAAGCTGAGCTCACTAGCTACCTCTTTTACACATGGCAGTGCACGTATGGCACATGAAGCTCACTATCAAAAAAATAAAATAACAACAACCCAATCAAGAAATGAGCAGAAGATCTAAATAGACATGTCTCCAAAGAAAACATACAAATGGCCAAGAGAAGCATGAAAAAATGTTCATCATCACTAATTATTAGAGAAATACAAATCAAAATAACCACAAACATTCTGGTATTTCTCCTCCTTACATTTTTTTTACACTTACACACCTACATGATTTCATAAAATGGTAAGCATATCAGAGATACCCTGTCCTATTGATTAATGATATTTTAAAACTACTTCCCCAAGATATGAAAAACATTCTGTACCAACACATTTAAAGTCTGCAATGTAGTTTATGTATCCTTCCAATGGACATGCTTGAAAATACTGATTTACTCCTGGCATATTCCTGGAATAAAGATACAATGAGTTTCACACTTTATATCCAAACACTCTCTTGTTGTGTCTGTTTGATTTGAGGAAACTAAGAAAAATATTTTCTTTAAACTTCATTTAGGAATTAATGATCTTTTCAATGTGGGTCTTCTACTTTGCCAGACAATGAATCTCCCCAGAGGGCCACCTAGGGGAATAACTCAATGTGCAACCACTGAGTTAGATGTGCAGTCACCAGATCTGTCCGTGTGAATCAAGTTATCTTCAATGTAATTCTTAGGGTGAACAGCACTCCTTCATGTGATTATCATAGTAAACAACACAGAACTAAATCAATTTAATAGGATTAACCCTTGTTCTTCTGACTTGTGTCTGACAACTAGAAAAAAATCCCAAGAAGCAATGCTATTCTAGAGATGACAGCTATCAAAATTCATGGATGTGCCTACAGGGATGTAACCAGTCTTTCACAGCTGTGGATGGAAACTTTAAAACTCAGCCCTAAATCTGGGACAAATTCCTTAAACTCAATTTTGTCCTATGAACAATAAGCACATGGTATTCACTAACTTGGCAGACACCATCAGGCACTGATCTATGGTCTATCCAGAAATCGCAAATATTGTTACAAGAAACCTTGACTTTTTTTCCAAAGAAAAGAGAAAGGAAGTAGCAAAAGTGTCATTTATATGGATATTTGAGAACAAAGAATTTTAAAAGCTTTGTTTTATTTTTAAATAAAATGTATAGATGTGTACTATGACATAAGGACAGCTGGCAAATTTAACATAATAATGCAAACATCTGTTCCTACTCGTATGTCAAATAAAGCACATCAGATGGTAATGTTTAAAAACTCAGATCCCTCTTAAAATAGTGCTCTGAAGTAAATGACACAATCAGAAAGAGGGAATGAGAAAAAAGAGCAAATAACTCCTTGAACTGTGTCCCCAACTCTCTTTAATGCTATATCACATTCCTTTGCCAATCATCTTAAATTCAGTTGCATTTTAATAGCTGCTTTTACATAATGGGAAATTTCCTTTCAAATCTCTTTCTCCAGTGCTGTGCAAAATTGATATAGGGCAAGCATTGCTTGACATGCAATTCTCTAGCCCCTTTCTGAAATTCTGCTGAACTTTCTCTTTAGAGCAAATAAAACAGGTAAACTCAATGGCCATAGAATTGGCACTATTAAATTCAGCGGCATAAAATAAGGCTCTAAAGGAGATAACTTCCCACTCAGAAAGACCTTTAAAAAAAAGTCCACATCCTTAAGCAATTACCTTGGCAGTTGAAGCACAAACAAATTTGAGGGTGGCAATAACGGTTCTTTTCATCTGACAAATACACCCCCAGCAAAAGAGAAGGCATTGCTAATAGACACACAGAATGGCACCATTCTTCTGAATTTGATATAATTTCAAGGACACATCTATTCATGCCAAATGTAGTTTATTATGAGAACTTATTGGACCCTTTTATTCATATTTATTTACAAAGTAAATATTCTCATTTGGAGGAGAGCAATTTGTTTTTTTCTTTTGCCTTTAGTCTTGGATAGATTAATGCCTTTGTTGGTATTGAGAAATAGGAGTATTAACTTTCAGGAAGGAGGAAACAGTACCTTGAGTCTGCCACATTTGACCACATGCTATCCTATACTAGAAATACACAGCAGGCCCCAGTGAGATTTGAACTCACAACCCTACCATGTGATTCAGCAATTCCACTCCTGGGTATATAAAAAAAGAAAAAAAAAACCCACTTATTTGAAAAGATATATTCACCCTGAAGTTCAATGAAGCACTATTTACAATAGAAAAAACAAGGAAACAGCCAAAATGTCCACCAATAGATGAATGGATTAAGAAGATGTGGTATATATATATACACAATGGAATATTACTCAGACATGAGAAAAATGAAAAACTGTAATTTGCAGCAACATGGATGGACCTAGAGATTATCACATTAACTGAAGTGACACAGAGAGAGACAAAAAATATCGTATCACTTACATGTGAAATATAAAAATAATTCAATGAATGTGTATGCAAAACAGAAACAAACTTCTAGACATAGAAAACACACGTCTGGCTACCAAAAGGAAGAAGGAAGTGGAGAGAGACAAAATAGGGTTGTGGGAATAAAAGATACAAACTATTAGATAAGCAACAGGAATATACTATGTGGCACAGTGAATTATACATGATTTTGCAACAATCTATGAAATAATCTGCAAAATTGCTAGATCACTATGCTGTACACCTGCAACTAACACAATATTTTAAAGCAGCCATATTTAACAAAATAAAACAAATTTAGAAAGAAAGAAAATGACTGTGCTAAGAATATCCAGAAAGACTGAAGGAAAGGAAAAATAACATCAACAGATTGCAGTTGTTTTTTAATAAAACAAAATATTAATTGTAAACAAATGAATAAGTATATGAGAGGTCATGACACAATTTTTAATTGCTTATATATATTTTTAAACTTTACAGTGAGATGTTATAAAAAAACTCTCTTTGAGTTAATCATAAAATAACATAAAAAGCCAGTAGGATAGGACAGAATATTTTCAAATAATAGATGTAACAATCGTATAGTATCAAGAATGTATCAAGAACTCTTACAACTCAACAATACAAATAAAAATAATATAATAGAAACAGTAAATCCTTTGCTATGAAAAGATGTTCCACATCATTAATTATTAGGAGAATACAAATACAAATGACAGTGGCATGTCAATTCACACCCACTAAATGACCATAATAAAAGAGAAAAACACTAACAAGTGTTGGCAAGAATGTGGAGAAATTGGACCCTATCAATAGTGCTCATTAAAATGTAAAATGGTAAAATGAAAAACAGATTGGCAATTATAAGTTAAACAAAGAATTACCATATGATACAGCTATTTCACCTCTAAGTGTATATGCCAAATTACTGAAACCTTATGTTCACTCAAAAGCTCGCATGTGTTATATATAGAAGTCAAAAAGTGGAACTAATTGAAATCTTCAGTTACTGATAAAAATGTAAACAAAATGTATATGCAAGGGAATATTATTCAACATAAAAGGATGAAGCACTGATAAATGTTACTGCATGAATAAATTACAAAAATATTATAAGTGAAATCAGAAACAAAAGGCAGTGTGTATCTCAGTTTTATATTTAATAAATGTCCATAATTGGCCAATCCATAGAGATAGAAAGTAGATTAATGTGTGAAAGGAGTTTGGAGTAAAGGGGAATGGAGAGAGATGATATGGGTTTGGGGTTTTATTTAGGGTTGTTCTGAAATTAAAGATTGATAATAGTCAACAGAATATATTAAGATCATTGAAAATAGTGGATCTTATGGGATTGGGATACATCTCAGTAATGGAAAGAAAGAAAAAAGAAAAGTAAAACATAAGCGTTTAAAATTGAGAAGAGTATACACATAGTCTGGAAGTGACTTTAATGACCTGATCATAAAGATGGTCATTTAGCCATGGCCATCTCAGTCAGTTAATCTTACAGGCCCCCAAAATATGGTGTGTATGGTTCTTCAGCAAATGTTCGGAGGAAGCAGCATGAGACAACAGAAGAGAGAATTTGGATGTATAGACAGAATCTTTCCACCATCACAGACTGGTTCACTGGACCCACTGGGATAGACAGAGGCAGAAATAGCAAGAGAAAAGAAGAGATATTCATTAATGCACGGGAAGAGGACAGAGTGGGTCTGTCTTGAACAGGTTGAATGATGAGCTGGGAGACAGGACATCCTCAGCAAGAAAGACTTCTGATAGACCTGGGATAGCCACACACTGGGCCTCAGCACTTCTAGTGAAGACTCAGATTTTGGTATGCATCACCCAAGAGTTAGTAGTGGAAGCATTTGCTTGGACAATGAAAACATTACCTTAAAAAAAAAATCTGAATATGTCATATCTGTTTTGATGTGAATAACCCTTTAATTATGACTTAGATCATCAGCGAAAGATCTATGACATTAGTGTGGCCTGAAAAAGTATCTAGGATGCAGCTCTGATCAGCCTGCTGGGCCATCAGGCGCCACTTACTCCTCTTGAATCTGCATGCATGTTGAAGTGCTTGCTACTTTTCTAAAAGTTCATCCTCCATCTTTTCTTTGGATCTCAACACACTTTGTGTCCTCAGATGGGTGCCTTGGTTTCCTCATGTAAAAGGAGGTAGTAATAGAGCCTTCCTCATAGGGTTACTGTAATGACTGATAAAAATAAGTGCATGGAACAGTATATAGTTGTTGTTGCTCAGGCACTCAGTCATATCTGACTTTTTGTGACCCCATGGACTGTGCCACACCAGGCTTTCCTGTCCTTCACCAACACTGAGAGCTTGCTCAAAGTCATGTCCATTGAATCAGTGATGCCATCCAACCATTTTGTCCTCTGTCATCCCCTTCTCCTCCTACCCTCAATCTTTTCCAGCATCAGGGTCTTTTCTAATGAATCACTTCTTCGCATTAGGTGGCCAAGGTATTGGAGTTTCAGCTTCAGCATCAGTCCTTCTAATTAATATTCAGCACTGACTAACTTTAGGATTGACTGATTTGATCTCCTTAAGAGTCTTTTCCGACCCCACATTTCAGAAGCATCTATTCTTCAGCATTCAGCCTTCATGGTCCAACTCTCACATCCATACATGACTATTGAAAAAACCATAGCTTAAGGAATATAAAAATGATTACAAAGCAGCTGTGCTAGATTGTTAACAAATGAAAGAGGGCTAAAGTGCTGCCTCAGCTAGGGGAGCATCTGAACTCCAGAGACCATTCCTAGATGAAGGATTAGCTGTTGAGGATATGTAGGCCTCATACCAGGCTTCTGGAAGCATATGGCTTTTCTTCTCCTTCTCCACCTCCTCTCCCTCCCTCCTCCCCTTCTTCCTCCTCCTTCTTCTCCCTCTCCCCCTCCTTTTCTTTCTTCTTTTAATTAAGGGAAAGTGTTTTTTTTTCTTTTCTTTTTAATTAAAGGAGAGCTTTTCAGATCTATTCTCAAATTACTCATTAACATTGCTCACTTAAGATAAGATAAGCTTCACTGAAATTGTCAGAAAAGCCAGCATTGAATAAGTGGAGAGATAACTTTGGATTCAAAATCAGGACATCCAGCCTATAAAATACCTGACCAGTGCTTCTCAAAACAGCCAAGGTCATCAAAACCAAAGAAGAGCCAAAAAACTGTCAGATAGGAGGAGTCTTAAGGAGACATGACAAGCAAATGTAACATGGGATTCTGGTTGGGATCCTGGAGCAAAAAAAGACATAAGGTTGGAACTAAGAAAATCTAAATAAACTCTGGACTTTTGTTATATCCATATGGATTCATAACTAACGTAGCATGCTGTATAGGACATTAATAGTAAGGATCCAGAGTATATGGGCGAAGAAGGCAATGGCAGCCCACTCCAGTACTCTTGCCTGGAAAATCCCATGGATGGAGGAGCCTGGTAGGCTGCGGTCCAGGGGGTCGTGAAGTCGGGCACGACTGAGCAACTTCACTTTCACTTTTCATTTGCATGCATTGGAGAAGGAAATGGTAACCCACTCCAATGTTCTTGCCTGGAGAATCCCAGAGATGGCGGAGCCTGGTGGGCTGCGTCTATGGGGTCGCACAGAGTCGGACACGACTGAAGCGACTTAGCAGTAGCAGAGTATATGGGAACTCTCTTAATTTTATTTTTTTCTGAAAATCTAAAACTTTGCTAAAAAATAAAGACTACTAAAAAATTAGGTATTCATAATTGCCAAAACTTGGAAGCAAACAAGATGTCCTCCATTAGGTGAATGGATAAAGAATGTACATTAATTAAAATGCAATATTATTTGGCACTAAATTGTCCTAGCAAGCCAAGAAAAGACACGGAGGGAACTTACATACATATCACTAAATAAACCAATCTAAAAATGCTATATAACTGTATGATTCTTGAATGTGTGGTGCATGAGGTCTTTGGAAAATATTTGTACTTTCAACTTTGTTATAAAGAATAGTTCTAGAAAAGAATAGTCTTTAATAAAAACAGAATATCTGAGTTGTATAAACACACCCACCACTGCAGCAAAGTAGATGCATGACTCTGCAGCTTAGATTCATCAAGCTCCCTGAGGTGATTTCCTCATGCAAAGTCATAGTTGAAAGGAACAAAATTTGCTTTTTCACAAAGTTCTAGAATGTCATGATTTAAAATAGAGAAATGAAAGACTCAACTCATAAATAATGAACTGGCTGAATCAGGAACCAAATCTTACTTTTTTGGAACCAAGTCTATGGAAAATGTACATGTGTATGCATGTCTGCGTGTGTGTGTGTGTGTGTGTGTGTGTGTGTGTGTGTGTGTGTGTGTATCTACTGATAAATGTATCTACTGATAAGATGCTATGAGGGATCTGAGTAAGTTTCAGCCCTGAAGAATGTCATTTCTTGATGTTACATTTATGATGCTTCAAAGGTTGAGTGGAGCAAGATGACATGAGCCATTGTTGTTACCCTCAGTTCATTGATTCAGGGTCAAAGGAAATATTTTAGAGAACTTTTTTTTTTTTTTCCATGTAGCCTACCAGTCCATGTAGCCTACCAGGCTCCTCTGTCCATGGGATTTTCCAAGCAAGAGTACTGGAGTGGGTTGCCATCTCCTTTTCCAGGGGATCTTCCCAACCCAGGGTTTGAACCTGGGTCTCCAGCATTGCAGACAGATGTTTTACCATCTGAGCTACTAGGGAAGCCCAAGCGAGGTTAGGCAGGGAGAAATTAGCTTTTTACTGGTCCTTTAAAGATCACTTTTCACTGAAAGGTAGGAGGAAAAAAAAAGAAAAAGTAAACTTAGATGAGATTGGAATTTAAAAGACTTCTCTCTCTAGGACAGAAAAGACTCCAAGCCTGTTCATTTAATTTGAGTCAAAATTCTGAAATGCAAGATGAAGAGGTGAAATCAGAGATATTAAGCCATAGATTCCTTCTTCTTGAACTAATCTACAAAGGAACCCTTGTTTAGTGGCAAACAACCAAAAAGCTTTTCAAAATTTTCTTTTCAAACCAGTACCTCAAAAGCAAATGCTCCCAGATATACCTAACTTTCTACTGATAATTTTTCTTTCCTTTTAATAGGAATCATTCTGTGGTTCTTCTCCAGATTAAAGTCTTTAATGACAGCAAGACATGTATTGACCACATGGGAGGATGTTGAGTACTTTTTTTCTGTTTAAATCCTCAGATGAAAGAATGGAGGCCCTAAAGTTCACCTTCCAGGTTCACATTCTGGCCTTACTTCTAAACAAATAAGTGATTTTAAGCAAATTACTTGGCGTCTCTTCTACCTCAGTTTAATTGTCTTAAAAATGGAAGCAATACTTTTATCTAGGAAATTTGCCTTAACACAGCAGAAACCTGTACAAAGAACCCACAGCAGTACTCAGCACTCTTCACTCCCCTGGAATGCTCACCCAGGAAGCAACTGAAAGTAAAAGCTTTTCACGTCTGTTCAACAAGAACAGCCTTGGGATGAGGACATTAGCATTCATAGGACGTTTGCCCAAACTCCCTCTATCTGGACCTAGTGTGGATTTCTGGTTCTAGGCTGAACAGCCCCATTCTGAGTAACAAACATATCGCTACTTTCCATATGCATTATACCCTACTTGGTTTGGGAGAAGTTCGATCTCTTTGAGATGATTGAAAATACTTAGGTGCATATTTTAAAGTTTAATTCAGAATTGATATTTTATTTTTTTCTATATTCAAATTCGTCAGATACAACCAGAGGGGTTCTTCAGTCAGCTTGTCCTGGCTGAAGATGGCAGATTGGTAATTGTTCAGAAACTTTGTGAACTGGTTATGAAATTGAATCATTACTGAAATCTAAATCATATAAACTTACAATAAGTAAATCAGATTAAAAATAAAAAGAATATTCAAACTATTGATTTTTCAATTATTTTATTGTATTTCATAACTACCTGTGCTCTTGAGGTTATTCTTTCTATTTTAAGTATGCAATATGAAAACCACAGGACAGTGGTGCTGCCTGTCTCGAACCAGCTCCACCTTCAGTGGTATCACATTGACAGCATATGATCAGACACAGTTNACTACGTGTGCTCTTGAGGTTATTCTTTCTATTTTAAGTATGCAATATGAAAACCACAGGACAGTGGTGCTGCCTGTCTCGAACCAGCTCCACCTTCAGTGGTATCACATTGACAGCATATGATCAGACACAGTTAGTACATCACACCATAATGATTGACAGCACTAGAAACAATCACCACCATCATTGATTGTCTAAATTTCAGAAAGTATTCCAGACAGGAAACTATAATTCAAAAAGATACTTGCACCCCAATGTTCATGGCAGCACTGTTTACAATAGTCAAGACATGAGAGTAATCTAAGTGTCCATCAACAGATAAATGGATTGAGGAAATGACTACATTTATACAACGGAATATTATTTGGCCATAAAAAATAATGAAAGAATGCCTTTCGTAGCAACACTTGTATGGGCCTAGAGATTATTTTACTAAGTGAAGTAAGTCAGAAAGAGAAAGACAAATATCATACGATATCACTTACATGTAGAATCTAAAATAATGGCACAAATGAACTTATTTACAAAACAGAAATAGACTCTTAGACATAGTAAACAAACATGATTACTAAAGGAGAAAAGGAGGAGGGATAAATCAGACTTTTTGGATTAACAGATACACATGACTATATATAAAAATATCAGTAGAAAACCAACAAGGGCCTATACACAATATCCTATAGTCTATAAAGAAAAGAATCTAACAAAGACTATATATTATGTATAAGTGAATCACTTAACTATACATCTGAAACTAATACATCATTATAAATCAATTCTAATTTAAAAAGTTAAATTAAATTTTTAAAAATTTGGTCAAAGAAGTATTAAATGAAATGAAATTATACAGATAAACTTTAGAAGTGTGTCATACTTCATCTATTACATTTAAATAACAGAAAATTTATGGAATGTTCTACTATTATTTGAAAACCATTATCTGATTCATCAAAAATGCTGCTAACACCATTGACAAACAAGTGAAGTTTCAACATCTGTCTTCATTGTTTCATATACCTCTTAGTCATTAACATGAATGAAAATATCAACCAACATTCATACTCTTTTGGCCAATACTCTTTTATCAACTGTAACCACAGGCTGACTATGCATATCAGAATTTGGCAAAGATCAACAAAGAGTCAGATATGACTGAACGACTGAACTGAACTGAACAAGGACATTCCATGATTTGAAGATTAAGATATATGTTTACTATTATCTATAAGAATGCATTTGCTGTGATTTCTTAGATAAGTAAATTTATAATAAACCCATATATACCCCCATGTGCACATTTTTGGAGAGTTTGATTTTAAACATTTACCATGAACACTGAAAAAATTGTATCTGTATGTTATTTCCACACATTATAGTGAAATGATTCATATATTTTCAACTATTATGATCTTTACCAATATTTCTGTCAAATCATACAGATATAAGATCATTTCAAACTGTGTCCATGTATTTGGCATTTTACTATAGAAAGGAGTGTGGGGTTCAATATTTTACTATATGCAGGTGAGCATGGTGATTTGCCAGAAACGGGTATGTTCTAAAGACAGCCTGCTGGGTTTAAATCCCAGCCCTGTCATTACAAGCTAATGTCTGCAGGCAAGTTACTCATTCACTCCAAGACACATCAAAATATAAAACAAAAATTCTGAAGCTTAAGAATAAAACAGAACAAATTTTTAAATTACAATGCTGAGTCTATTTATGTGCTGGGACAGGGAATACTCATTTGTAAAGAAATTCATTAAATAGTGCACTGAGAAGGAGAAAGTGGGAGTGTTTTTCAAGGCTAGAAAGCGGAGGTTGCGGATTGTGCCAACTCAGTAATGAAGTCCAGGCCTGGGAGGAAGGGAATTAGCCGGTAAGTCTACACACAGTGGGTTATAGGAAATCCCACTTGTTCATGGTTCAGACAAGTCTCTTCAACTAGGTTCAGTAACGATCATTTAAAGTCCATTGTCTCTTATCAGCTTCAGCTGAGTAGAATCACTGGTAAGGAAATACAACAGTCAAGCCTCTTGTGTTTCTTTTCTTATGTTTCTATGCTTTGTCATATAACATCACTTGAAATGATATATTGCCTGGATAAAACTCTAATTTGAAAAGATACACGTACCCCAGTTTTCATAGCAGCACTATTTGCAGTAGCCAAGACACAGAAGCAACTTAAATGTTCATTGACAGATGAATGGATAGAGAAGATGTGATATATGCATACAATGGAATAGTACTCATCCATTAAAAAGAACAGATAGTGTCATTTTCAGCAATGTGAATGGACCTAGAGATTATCATACTAAGTTAAGGAAGTCAGATAGAGAAAGGCAAATAATATATGATATCATTTATATGTAGAACCCAAACAACACAAATGAGCTTACTTACAAAATAGAAATAGACTCTCAGACAATTTATGATTACCAAATGGGAAGTGGGCAAAGCAATAAATTAGGAGTTTGGGATTAATAGATATACAACACTATATAAAATGGATAACCAATAAGGACTTAATATGCAGCACAGTATTTCATAATTAAGTATGATGGAAATGATTCTGGGAAAGAATATGCATATATTCAGAATTCAGTTCAGTTCAGACACTCAATCGTCCAACTCTTCGCAACCCCATGAATCGCAGCACGCCAGGCCTCCCTGTCCATCACCAACTCCCGGAGTTCACTCAGACTCATGTCCATCGAGTCAGTGATGCCATCCAGCCATCTCATCCTCTGTCGACCCCTTTTCCTCCTGCCCCCAATCCCTCCCAGCATCAGAGTTTTTTCCAATGAGTCAACTCTTTGCATGAGGTGGCCTAAGTACTGGAGTTTCAGCTTTAGCATCATTCCTTCCAAAGAAATCCCAGAGCTGATCTCCTTCAGAATGGCCTGGTTGGATCTCCTTGCAATCCAAGGGACTCTCAAGAGTCTTCTCCAACACCACAGTTCAAAAGCATCAATTCTTCGGCGCTCAGCTTTCTTCACAGTCCAACTCTTACATCCATACATGACCACAGGAAAAACCATAGCCTTGACTAGATGGACCTTATATGTATATGTATATTCAAATGTTTAAAAATTGGATTGAATATGTATATGTGTATGTATACATATTCAAATGATTAAAAATTCTAGAAGGGAAACATAGCCTCACTCTATTGAAAACAGATTAGCCTAAACCAGTGATGTGATAGGAGGCCCAAAATTATCAGCAAAAAGTACAGCTATGGCATATGTGTGTCACATCATAGACTACATCAAAATATCAGGTATAAAGTCGCTAATGTATATAAAATGCTTAGAACTAAACAAATGGTCTACACTTGGTGGGTGTCAGTTGTTTGCATTATTATTTCAGAAAATGCTCAATAAAATCTAGCCTAATTCTACATCCTAGTAGACCTGAGAGTTAACACCTCACATTAAAGAGAGTTCCATCACTTAATGATGTTCATCTTTGTAATTTCAGAGTTTGGCACAGTGTCTTGGACACATTCTCAGCAAAAGATAATCACTGTTAAACTGTTCAGCAAATGGCTATCACTGTTCCCAGTGTTATTCCTGGGATTTTTATTTTGAATATTGACTGAGATTATCTTCAAACACAGTAAAAAATACATCTGCATTATTTTTTAAAATTGCAAAGATGAATTTACTAAGAACACAAAGATGAATTTACTTAGTGACAACTATATTTTCATTTTACCCACATTTTATAGAAAAGTGATGTACATAAAGGCTCCTTTTCCAGGTCCAATAAGCAAGTAAATGGTGTAACCAGGAATTGAACCTATATCTGTGGAACTCCAAAACACATACTCTTGCCACTATGGCCTGCTGCCTTCTTTAACTACTCTAGAATTTGTCTGTGAAGAATTTCAGAATTCATTAGAAAAGGTTTTTGTGTCATAGGAAAATATTCTCTAGCTAATTCAAAAGAAGAGATGAATGTCACTTTTGTGGAATCACAAGGAAGGACTAAAAGTAAGTAAAAGAAGCTAAACACATAAGGAAAAAAAAGAAAGAAAAGCCTACTCATCAGCCAAGATATTCTCCAGAGACAATGAGAGTTGATTCCCCTGGCCTCTCGGCAGTTCATTTTGGATTCCATTTGATAATGTCAGAAGATAATACCTTTAGCAATTTTAGTCCAATCACCTGGACATAATTGGGGAATATTTTTTACTTAATTTCTCTTACTCTGAGTTAATATTTTCTTTTTCCACATTAGCAGAAAAGGGAAAAAGGAAAAGATCTCAAACAAATAAAGTATTGATTTTTCTTTGTACCAACCCTCATGTACTGGGCTTTCATTAACATTTATACAAGGCCTAACCTCATATCACTTGTGACATCTTTCTTTTTTAAAATTTATTTTATTAAAATACAACTAACAACAAATGTTGTGTTAATTTTTACTGCATGGCAAAGTAATTCATTTTTTTAAAAATAAATATTAAAATAGTCATATTTTTTCATATTCTTTCCATTATACTTTGCCACTGAATATTGAATATAGTTCTCTGTGCTTTATTTAGGACCTTGCTGTTGGATAGTCTCTATAAATCGTTTACATCTGTTAACCTCAAACTTCCAGTCTGTCTCTCCAACCTTGGCAACCACAAGTCTGTTCTCTGTTTGTGAGTCTGTTTCTGTTTTGCAGATAAGTTCATTTGAGTCATATTTTAGATTCCACACATAAGTGATATCATATGGTATTTTGTTTTTTCTGACTTACTTCACTTAGTACTCTAGGTCCATCCATGTTGCTGTAAAAGTTACTATTTCACTGTTTTTTTATGCCTGAGTAGTATTCCACTACACACACACACACACACACACACACACACATCTCTCACATCTTCTTTATCCATCCTTAGTTGATGGACATTTAGTTTGCTTCCATGTCTTGGCTTGGCTTCCCAGGTGGCTCAGTAAAAGCAGTAAAAAAATCTGCCTGGCAATGCAGGAGATGCAGATTTGATCCCTGGGTTGGGAAGAGCTCCTGGAGGAGGAAAAGGCAACCCATTCCAGTATTCTTGCCAGGAAAATCCCATAGATAGAGAAGCCTGGCTTTAGTCCATTGGATTGCAAATAGCTGGATACAACTGAGTGACTCAGCACATGCACATACATGTCTTGGCTACTGTGAATAATGGTACTATAAATATTGAGATTCACACATATTTTTGAATTACAGTTTTGTGTGGTATCTTTCCTTACACCTTACCTCTCTAGGGTTCAGCTCATCTCTGAGAGCTTGCATTTCAGTTATCTATTACTTCACAGTAAACTTTGCCAAACTTAGTGCCTTCAAATGTGGATCCCCACATCCTCCTTAAAGGGCCAGATAAATCATATTTCAGTCTTCTAAAGCTGTATGTTCTCAATCATAAGTACTCTGCCCTGGTGGTGCAAAATCATCAACAGGCAATATATCGACAAATAAGATTGTCTGTGTTCCAATACACCTTGATTTACAAAAACAAGCAGAAGGCCACATGGGCTCTAGTTTGCTGACTCTTTGCTAAAGCCAACCATTTATCATTCCTCATACTTTTCTAGGCTATTCTTCTCTATTTGTGGCATGGACTGTGACATCATTAGTCAGGGAGTGTGGCTGAGGTTCAGTTCAGTTCAGTCNTATATGTTTACTATTATCTATAAGAATGCATTTGCTGTGATTTCTTAGATAAGTAAATTTATAATAAACCCATATATACCCCCATGTGCACATTTTTGGAGAGTTTGATTTTAAACATTTACCATGAACACTGAAAAAATTGTATCTGTATGTTATTTCCACACATTATAGTGAAATGATTCATATATTTTCAACTATTATGATCTTTACCAATATTTCTGTCAAATCATACAGATATAAGATCATTTCAAACTGTGTCCATGTATTTGGCATTTTACTATAGAAAGGAGTGTGGGGTTCAATATTTTACTATATGCAGGTGAGCATGGTGATTTGCCAGAAACGGGTATGTTCTAAAGACAGCCTGCTGGGTTTAAATCCCAGCCCTGTCATTACAAGCTAATGTCTGCAGGCAAGTTACTCATTCACTCCAAGACACATCAAAATATAAAACAAAAATTCTGAAGCTTAAGAATAAAACAGAACAAATTTTTAAATTACAATGCTGACTCTATTTATGTGCTGGGACAGGGAATACTCATTTGTAAAGAAATTCATTAAATAGTGCACTGAGAAGGAGAAAGTGGGAGTGTTTTTCAAGGCTAGAAAGCGGAGGTTGCGGATTGTGCCAACTCAGTAATGAAGTCCAGGCCTGGGAGGAAGGGAATTAGCCGGTAAGTCTACACACAGTGGGTTATAGGAAATCCCACTTGTTCATGGTTCAGACAAGTCTCTTCAACTAGGTTCAGTAACGATCATTTAAAGTCCATTGTCTCTTATCAGCTTCAGCTGAGTAGAATCACTGGTAAGGAAATACAACAGTCAAGCCTCTTGTGTTTCTTTTCTTACGTTTCTATGCTTTGTCATATAACATCACTTGAAATGATATATTGCCTGGATAAAACTCTAATTTGAAAAGATACACGTACCCCAGTTTTCATAGCAGCACTATTTGCAGTAGCCAAGACACAGAAGCAACTTAAATGTTCATTGACAGATGAATGGATAGAGAAGATGTGATATATGCATACAATGGAATAGTACTCATCCATTAAAAAGAACAGATAGTGTCATTTTCAGCAATGTGAATGGACCTAGAGATTATCATACTAAGTTAAGGAAGTCAGATAGAGAAAGGCAAATAATATATGATATCATTTATATGTAGAACCCAAACAACACAAATGAGCTTACTTACAAAATAGAAATAGACTCTCAGACAATTTATGATTACCAAATGGGAATTGGGCAAAGCAATAAATTAGGAGTTTGGGATTAATAGATATACAACACTATATAAAATGGATAACCAATAAGGACTTAATATGCAGCACAGTATTTCATAATTAAGTATGATGGAAATGATTCTGGGAAAGAATATGCATATATTCAGAATTCAGTTCAGTTCAGACACTCAATCGTCCAACTCTTCGCAACCCCATGAATCGCAGCACGCCAGGCCTCCCTGTCCATCACCAACTCCCGGAGTTCACTCAGACTCATGTCCATCGAGTCAGTGATGCCATCCAGCCATCTCATCCTCTGTCGACCCCTTTTCCTCCTGCCCCCAATCCCTCCCAGCATCAGAGTTTTTTCCAATGAGTCAACTCTTTGCATGAGGTGGCCTAAGTACTGGAGTTTCAGCTTTAGCATCATTCCTTCCAAAGAAATCCCAGAGCTGATCTCCTTCAGAATGGCCTGGTTGGATCTCCTTGCAATCCAAGGGACTCTCAAGAGTCTTCTCCAACACCACAGTTCAAAAGCATCAATTCTTCGGCGCTCAGCTTTCTTCACAGTCCAACTCTTACATCCATACATGACCACAGGAAAAACCATAGCCTTGACTAGATGGACCTTATATGTATATGTATATTCAAATGTTTAAAAATTGGATTGAATATGTATATGTGTATGTATACATATTCAAATGATTAAAAATTCTAGAAGGGAAACATAGCCTCACTCTATTGAAAACAGATTAGCCTAAACCAGTGATGTGATAGGAGGCCCAAAATTATCAGCAAAAAGTACAGCTATGGCATATGTGTGTCACATCATAGACTACATCAAAATATCAGGTATAAAGTCACTAATGTATATAAAATGCTTAGAACTAAACAAATGGTCTACACTTGGTGGGTGTCAGTTGTTTGCATTATTATTTCAGAAAATGCTCAATAAAATCTAGCCTAATTCTACATCCTAGTAGACCTGAGAGTTAACACCTCACATTAAAGAGAGTTCCATCACTTAATGATGTTCATCTTTGTAATTTCAGAGTTTGGCACAGTGTCTTGGACACATTCTCAGCAAAAGATAATCACTGTTAAACTGTTCAGCAAATGGCTATCACTGTTCCCAGTGTTATTCCTGGGATTTTTATTTTGAATATTGACTGAGATTATCTTCAAACACAGTAAAAAATACATCTGCATTATTTTTTAAAATTGCAAAGATGAATTTACTAAGAACACAAAGATGAATTTACTTAGTGACAACTATATTTTCATTTTACCCACATTTTATAGAAAAGTGATGTACATAAAGGCTCCTTTTCCAGGTCCAATAAACAAGTAAATGGTGTAACCAGGAATTGAACCTATATCTGTGGAACTCCAAAACACATACTCTTGCCACTATGGCCTGCTGCCTTCTTTAACTACTCTAGAATTTGTCTGTGAAGAATTTCAGAATTCATTAGAAAAGGTTTTTGTGTCATAGGAAAATATTCTCTAGCTAATTCAAAAGAAGAGATGAATGTCACTTTTGTGGAATCACAAGGAAGGACTAAAAGTAAGTAAAAGAAGCTAAACACATAAGGAAAAAAAAGAAAGAAAAGCCTACTCATCAGCCAAGATATTCTCCAGAGACAATGAGAGTTGATTCCCCTGGCCTCTCGGCAGTTCATTTTGGATTCCATTTGATAATGTCAGAAGATAATACCTTTAGCAATTTTAGTCCAATCACCTGGACATAATTGGGGAATATTTTTTACTTAATTTCTCTTACTCTGAGTTAATATTTTCTTTTTCCACATTAGCAGAAAAGGGAAAAAGGAAAAGATCTCAAACAAATAAAGTATTGATTTTTCTTTGTACCAACCCTCATGTACTGGGCTTTCATTAACATTTATACAAGGCCTAACCTCATATCACTTGTGACATCTTTCTTTTTTAAAATTTATTTTATTAAAATACAACTAACAACAAATGTTGTGTTAATTTTTACTGCATGGCAAAGTAATTCATTTTTTTAAAAATAAATATTAAAATAGTCATATTTTTTCATATTCTTTCCATTATACTTTGCCACTGAATATTGAATATAGTTCTCTGTGCTTTATTTAGGACCTTGCTGTTGGATAGTCTCTATAAATCGTTTACATCTGTTAACCTCAAACTTCCAGTCTGTCTCTCCAACCTTGGCAACCACAAGTCTGTTCTCTGTTTGTGAGTCTGTTTCTGTTTTGCAGATAAGTTCATTTGAGTCATATTTTAGATTCCACACATAAGTGATATCATATGGTATTTTGTTTTTTCTGACTTACTTCACTTAGTACTCTAGGTCCATCCATGTTGCTGTAAAAGTTACTATTTCACTGTTTTTTTATGCCTGAGTAGTATTCCACTACACACACACACACACACACACACACACACATCTCACATCTTCTTTATCCATCCTTAGTTGATGGACATTTAGTTTGCTTCCATGTCTTGGCTTGGCTTCCCAGGTGGCTCAGTAAAAGCAGTAAAAAAATCTGCCTGGCAATGCAGGAGATGCAGATTTGATCCCTGGGTTGGGAAGAGCTCCTGGAGGAGGAAAAGGCAACCCATTCCAGTATTCTTGCCAGGAAAATCCCATAGATAGAGAAGCCTGGCTTTAGTCCATTGGATTGCAAATAGCTGGATACAACTGAGTGACTCAGCACGTGCACATACATGTCTTGGCTACTGTGAATAATGGTACTATAAATATTGAGATTCACACATATTTTTGAATTACAGTTTTGTGTGGTATCTTTCCTTACACCTTACCTCTCTAGGGTTCAGCTCATCTCTGAGAGCTTGCATTTCAGTTATCTATTACTTCACAGTAAACTTTGCCAAACTTAGTGCCTTCAAATGTGGATCCCCACATCCTCCTTAAAGGGCCAGATAAATCATATTTCAGTCTTCTAAAGCTGTATGTTCTCAATCATAAGTACTCTGCCCTGGTGGTGCAAAATCATCAACAGGCAATATATCGACAAATAAGATTGTCTGTGTTCCAATACACCTTGATTTACAAAAACAAGCAGAAGGCCACATGGGCTCTAGTTTGCTGACTCTTTGCTAAAGCCAACCATTTATCATTCCTCATACTTTTCTAGGCTATTCTTCTCTATTTGTGGCATGGACTGTGACATCATTAGTCAGGGAGTGTGGCTGAGGTTCAGTTCAGTTCAGTCCAGTCGCTCAGTCTGTCTGACTCTGCAACCCCATGAACCACAGCACGCCAGGCCTCCCTGTCCATCACCAACTCCTGGAGTTCACCCAAACCCATGTCCATTGGGTCAGTGATGCCATCTAACCATCTCATCCTCTGTCATCCCCTTCTCCTCCTGCTCTCAATCTTTCCCAGCATCAGGGTCAGGGTCTTTTCAAATGACTCAGCTCTTTGCATTAGGTGACCAAAGTATTGGAGTTTCAGCTTCGATATCAGTCCCTCCAATAAACATCTAGGACTGATCTCCTTTAGGATGGACTGGTTGGATCTCCTTGCAGTCCAAGGGACTCTCAAGAGTCTTCTCCAACACCACACTTCAAAAGCATCAATTCTTCAGCACTCAGCTTTCTTCACAGTCCAACTCTCGCATCCGTACATGACCACTGGAAAAACCATAGCCTTCACTGGACGGACCTTTGTTGGCAAAGTAATGTCTCTGCTTTTGAATATGCTGTCTAGGTTGGTCATAGCTTT
>SJYW01038019.1:284169-299928 GCA_006410735.1 Raphicerus campestris
AATAGTCATATTTTTTCATATTCTTTCCATTATACTTTGCCACTGAATATTGAATATAGTTCTCTGTGCTTTATTTAGGACCTTGCTGTTGGATAGTCTCTATAAATCGTTTACATCTGTTAACCTCAAACTTCCAGTCTGTCTCTCCAACCTTGGCAACCACAAGTCTGTTCTCTGTTTGTGAGTCTGTTTCTGTTTTGCAGATAAGTTCATTTGAGTCATATTTTAGATTCCACACATAAGTGATATCATATGGTATTTTGTTTTTTCTGACTTACTTCACTTAGTACTCTAGGTCCATCCATGTTGCTGTAAAAGTTACTATTTCACTGTTTTTTTATGCCTGAGTAGTATTCCACTACACACACACACACACACACACACACACACATCTCACATCTTCTTTATCCATCCTTAGTTGATGGACATTTAGTTTGCTTCCATGTCTTGGCTTGGCTTCCCAGGTGGCTCAGTAAAAGCAGTAAAAAAATCTGCCTGGCAATGCAGGAGATGCAGATTTGATCCCTGGGTTGGGAAGAGCTCCTGGAGGAGGAAAAGGCAACCCATTCCAGTATTCTTGCCAGGAAAATCCCATAGATAGAGAAGCCTGGCTTTAGTCCATTGGATTGCAAATAGCTGGATACAACTGAGTGACTCAGCACGTGCACATACATGTCTTGGCTACTGTGAATAATGGTACTATAAATATTGAGATTCACACATATTTTTGAATTACAGTTTTGTGTGGTATCTTTCCTTACACCTTACCTCTCTAGGGTTCAGCTCATCTCTGAGAGCTTGCATTTCAGTTATCTATTACTTCACAGTAAACTTTGCCAAACTTAGTGCCTTCAAATGTGGATCCCCACATCTTCCTTAAAGGGCCAGATAAATCATATTTCAGTCTTCTAAAGCTGTATGTTCTCAATCATAAGTACTCTGCCCTGGTGGTGCAAAATCATCAACAGGCAATATATCGACAAATAAGATTGTCTGTGTTCCAATACACCTTGATTTACAAAAACAAGCAGAAGGCCACATGGGCTCTAGTTTGCTGACTCTTTGCTAAAGCCAACCATTTATCATTCCTCATACTTTTCTAGGCTATTCTTCTCTATTTGTGGCATGGACTGTGACATCATTAGTCAGGGAGTGTGGCTGAGGTTCAGTTCAGTTCAGTCCAGTCGCTCAGTCTGTCTGACTCTGCAACCCCATGAACCACAGCACGCCAGGCCTCCCTGTCCATCACCAACTCCTGGAGTTCACCCAAACCCATGTCCATTGGGTCAGTGATGCCATCTAACCATCTCATCCTCTGTCATCCCCTTCTCCTCCTGCTCTCAATCTTTCCCAGCATCAGGGTCAGGGTCTTTTCAAATGACTCAGCTCTTTGCATTAGGTGACCAAAGTATTGGAGTTTCAGCTTCGATATCAGTCCCTCCAATAAACATCTAGGACTGATCTCCTTTAGGATGGACTGGTTGGATCTCCTTGCAGTCCAAGGGACTCTCAAGAGTCTTCTCCAACACCACACTTCAAAAGCATCAATTCTTCAGCACTCAGCTTTCTTCACAGTCCAACTCTCGCATCCGTACATGACCACTGGAAAAACCATAGCCTTCACTGGACGGACCTTTGTTGGCAAAGTAATGTCTCTGCTTTTTAATATGCTGTCTAGGTTGGTCATAGCTTTCCTTCCAAGGAGTATGCATCTTTTAATTACACTGCTGCAATCACCATCTGCATTGATTTTGGAGCCCAGAAAAATAAAGTCAGCCACTGTTTCCACTGTTTCCCCATCTATTTGCCATGAAGTGATGGGTTCAAATGCCATGATCTTAGTTTTCTGAATTTTGAGCTTTAAGCAACATTTTCACTTTCCTCTTTCACTTTCATCAAGAGGTTGGCACATGCCAAAAAGCTTCATTCATGTGTGACAGCTGAACTGGGTGGGGAGAAAACAGCTGGGGACTTTCTGGTCCCATTTCTTTATGGGATCATGTGCCTTTCCAGAGTCTAGCTCACAAATCTTCACATGGAAGTCAGACAGATCCCAAGAGCATGTATATAAAAACTCTAAGGCCTCCTTATGTCTAGAGGGAGAACTGCCACAAAAATAAGTGGTCAAAGCAAGTCATAGCAAGTTAGCCTAGACTCACAGGAAAGGGAAACGAATTCTGCCTCATTATGGGAGAGCAAAATGCTCATCCATGGATGTAAGGGGTTGTCAATGCTTCCTGCATCAACAACCTACTGGAGCACTTACCACCGAGTCACATAATTTATCATAAAACAATCCTGAATATTCACTGGAAGGACTGATGCTGATGTTCCAACACTTTGCCCATCTGATCCGAAAAGCCAGTTCACTGGAAAAGATCATTATGCTGGGAAAGATTTAAGGCAAAAGGAGAAGAGAGCAACAGAGGATGACAGGGTTAAATAGCATCACCAACTCACTGGGCATGAATTTGAAAAACTCCGGGAGATAATGAAGGACAGGGAAGCCTGCTGTGCTGCAGTTCATGGGGTGGCAAAGAGTCAGACATAGGAACAACAATGGCGTGTACAGACATACTACATCACAGAAGTTCATGGTTTCATTGAAGAGGAGTGGGGCCAGTGAATGTATGGAAAAAATAATTCATTCCTCAAACATTGATTCAGTTTCCAATAAGGGCCACTCACTGAACTACAAAACAGGGATGCCAGAAATATGGAGGGACTCATCTCCATCTTCAGGTTTACAGATAAGAGACAGAAAGTCCTGAAGGAAAGTAATTATAAGCAGCATAGTGCATTCTAAACTAGACATCTGAATAGAAGATCCCTGGGCTCACACTGAGGGGGACATTTTGTGAAGATATAAGAAAGGTTTTGAGGAATAAATCCTACTAGAACAAAAGCTGAATGAAAAAGGAGAAGCTGGCATGATGGCCAGATGTGAACTGTTCTCAATTCTAAACAGAATGAACAGTGTGGAGGTGGGAAAAGGCTAGAAGAGCTTGGCTTCTTCCTGTGGAACCATAAACCAACAGGGCAAGAAGGAGGCTGGACAGTCCAGCAGGGAATGAAGTCACAGAGGCTTTGAGTGACATGGGGAAATGTCCCACATTCATTCTGTAGGAAAAATTGATCTGATGCAGGTTCTCGGAATAGTAAGAATTTTAAGCAACTGCATGGGACAGAAATCAGTGAAACAAGATAAGTGATAGAAGGCCATTATAGTAGTGCATGTAATAATTGATAACGAGTTACAGGAGAAAAAAAGAATACATTTTGACCCGTTCTGTCAATTCTTCTGCAAGGCTAAAGACCGCTTCAGAAGACTGACTTAGAGAAAGAACAATGCATGAGGAAGAAAGTCCAAAGAAATAAATCCAGAGCCTGTTGTCTCACTGTATGATTGCTTAAATAAAACTGTTCTGGATGAATGCAAAAAAAAAAAAAAAATGAACTTGACCTTCAAGAATTAAATCATAGTTAACTTCAACAAAGGGCCATGTAGTGAGACTGAATACAGTTTTAATCAATACAATAGCTGTCTTTTTTTTTTATTCCAAGCAAGAATTCACATTAGTACTGAAGATAATGCTTTTAAACATGTTTTAAAAGCTTTTCTTGTTTTTTTTCTCAAGTTCTATAAGTAATGCATATTTATTCACAATAGAAAAATGTTCCAGTAACTGCAGATGAAAGAGAAATAATAAAGAGGAGGTGTAAGAAGGGAAAAAAGAACTCCTTTAGCACCTCTTAGATTTTCGCTTCTCTCCTCCCCCTTTCCTTCTTCTGAAAAATGTTAAGATTCATTGTCCTATATTGGGCACAAGTAGACAAAATGGAAGCAAAAAGAAATGGCAGTGTTAATTTTACTTCTTCAGGACATCTCTATTTAGTGTTCAGAACAAAACCAATTGAATTACAAATAAAAATGCCATGGAAAAATGTAAATTTAGACCACAAGGCCTTCTGATCTATACTCTATAGAGATAATCAGCTACTTCTGGTCACAATTCACTGTCCCCAGCCACAGAGATGCTACAAACACACACATACACATACACACACAAACGTAAATGCATACACATGCATTCACACAACCACACTTATTGTATGCACACATGCAAACTCATGTATACACATACATGCATACACAAACATATACACACAATGCTGTTTCCCACAGCAGGATCTTTTCTGATGACCCCGCTTCACTTCCCAGCCATAGATATCCTCGGTATTCATCTTAGGGTGGCTAATTTCCACTCTTCCTTCAGCTCCTGCTTAAATGTAATTTTACTCAAGAATACATTAACAGGGCTAGGCTCTATAAATATCCCCACCCTGAAAACAGTGATTTGATTTGAAATGGTTTGTTTACTGATTTATCTTCTCTGATAAACCGTAGGTACCTGAGGAGCAGTGCTCTTGTTTTCTTACCATTATATCCACAGGAGTTAACATAAAACTGGGCAAAGAGTAAATGCCTGATAAATGGNAATGGTTTGTTTACTGATTTATCTTCTCTGATAAACCGTAGGTACCTGAGGAGCAGTGCTCTTGTTTTCTTACCATTATATCCACAGGAGTTAACATAAAACTGGGCAAAGAGTAAATGCCTGATAAATGGTTACTGAGCTCAGCAAGGTGGAATGCAATGTGGAAGTAGTTTTGGCACTGAGAACAATAATATCTTAGCTCCTAGGAGCAGGATGGTGGCAAGGGTTGATGTCTTCATTTAAGAGGACCAATCTAATGAGTCATTCTTTATATTCTAAGTGCAAACATTATTCACCTATAATTATCTGCCTGCTATTATCAAAATACATTACCACTGAATTCAGTGCTTTCCCCACCTTTTATTTTTCAACTGTTATACAGCTAACTTTTATCTGTGAATTATTCATAATACATTTTAAACGAGTATAAGATAATTGACCTTGTCTGTATGAGGCACATAAAATCTCACCCTGTAATAATTAACTCTCAGACGTGAGCCATTATTTAAGGGTAATGACTTTTCATCAGTTCGGCAATACATTATGGCTTCACAGGTCCATCCAATTCCATATTTCACACCTTCACTTTTTAATTTTCCCCCAAGATGTAACACTTGCTTGTCCCAAAATGAACTTGGCATATTTCCATTCACATCAGGGAGTCTTCCTCCCCTATGAGTTCATTGCATTACCATTTACCACTTTCATGAAGCCAAAATTCTGGAAGCAGTACTAGAACTTCAGGCCATTCTGTCTTCATTTCCCTACTCTCTCCTTTTCCTTAAAAGCTATCAAAGCTTACTGACTTTCCTGAAATATTCCCCATCCTCTCTTTCAGCTATATGCCCAGGCTCAGGCCTCTGACTCAGACTACAAAGTTCAGTTCAGTTTAGTCGCTCAGTCATGTGCGACTCTTTGCGAGCCCATGAATCGCAGCACGCCAGGCCTCCCTGTTCATCACCATCTCCCAAAGCTCACTCAGAGTCACGTCCATCAAGTCAGTGATGCCATCCAGCCATCTCATCCTCGGTCATCCTTTTCTCCTCCTGCCCCCAGTCCCTCCCAGCATCAGAGTCTTTTCCAATGAGTCAACTCTTTGCATGAGGTGGCCAAAGTACTGGCGTTTCAGCTTTAGCATCATTCTTTCCAAAGAAATCCCAGGGTTGATCTCCTTCGGAATGGACTGGATGGATCTCCTTGAAGTCCAAGGGACTCTCAAGAGTCTTCTCCAACTCCACAGTTCAGAAGCATCAGTTCTTCAGTGCTCAGCCTTCTTCACAGTCCAACTCTCACATCCATACATGACCACAGGAAAAACCATAGCGTTGACTAGATGGACCTTAGTTGGCAAAGAAATGTCTCTGCTTTTGAATATACTATCTAGGTTGGTCATAATTTTTCTTCCAAGGAGTAAGCATCTTCTAATTTCATGTCTGCAGTCACTATCTGCAGTGATTTTGGAGCCCCCCAAAATAAAGTCTGACCCTGTTTCCACTGTTTCCCCATCTAGTTCCCATGAAGTGATGGGACCAGATGCCATGATCTTCATTTTCTGAATGTTGAGCTTTAGGTCAACTTTTTCACTCTCCTCTTTCACTTTCATCAAGAGGCTTTCTAGCTCCTCTTCACTTTCTGCCATAATGGTGGTGTCATCTGCATATCTGAGGTTATTGATATTTCTCCCGGCAATCTTGATTCCAACTTGTGCTTCTTCCAGCCCAGCGTTTCTCAGGATATGCTCTGCATATAAGTTAAATAAGCATGGTGCCAATATGTAGCCTCAGCACATTCCTTTTCCTATTAGGAACCACTCTGTTGTTCCATGTCCAGTTTTAACTGTTGCTTCCTGACCTGCATGCAGATTTCTCAAGAGGCAGGGTTAGGTGGTCTGGTATTTCCATCTCTTTCAGAATTTTCCACAGTTTATTGTGATCTACACAGTCAAAGGCTTTGGCATAGTCAATAAAGCAGAAATAGATGTTTTTCTGGAACTCTCTTGCTTTTTCCATGATCCAGCAGATGTTGGCAATTTGATCTCTGGTTCTTCTGCCTTTTCTAAAACCAGCTTGAACATCAGGGAGTTCACAGTTCACGTATTGCTGAAGCCTGGCTTGGAGAATTTTGAGCATTACTTTACTAGCATGTGAGATGAGTGCAATTGTGTGGCAGTTTGAGCATTCTTTTGCATTGCTTTTCTTTGGAATTGGAATGAAAACAGACCTTTTCCTGTCCTGTGGCCACTGCTAAGTTTTCCAAATTTGCTGGCATATTGAGTGCAGCACTTTCACAGCATCATCTTTCAGGATTTGAAACAGCTCAATTGGAATTCCATCACCTCCACTAGCTTTGATCGTAGTGATGCTTTCCAAGATCCACTTGACTTCACATTCCAAGATGTCTGACTCTAGATTAGTGATCATATCATCAGGATTATCTGGGTTGTGAAGATCAGGCTCCTAACCCATCTCTCCTCCTCAGCTTCTTCCTTCAAATCCTTTCTGCTAAGAATTCTAAAGCATAAACCACACCCTGTCACAAGACTATTAATCTATTCCTCCACCCCAAATACCCTCAGGCTTCTGCTTGCTTAAACAAACACACACTTAAATTACCAGTTCCAAAAACATCACTGCCCAAAGTCTTGATCATGATCCCATTTCAACCAAACCAAAAGCAATTAGAATATTTGTTGTTGTTGGCTACCAATAAATAGTTGTTATACAATGGGCTTTGGGGTGAGGTGAGGTGAGGTGAAGTCGCTCAGTCTTGTCCAAATCTTTGTGACCCCACGGACTGTAACTTACTAGGCTTCTCTGTCCATGGGATTCTCCAGGCAAGAATACTGGAGTGGATTGCCATTTCCGTCTCCAAGTCTCCAATGGATCTTCCCAACCCAGGTATCAAATCCGGGTCTCCTGCATTGGAGGCAGATGCTTTAACCTCTGAGCCACCAGGGAAGAGATTCCTATAAAAATCCTAGTACTGAATATCTTATAGATAGCAATGTTTCCCCCCATGTTTACAAGAAAAACTAAAGTCTAGAGAGCATGTGATGCTGAGAATCCTGCACAACTTTCATAAATATAGTAGTTTCATATCCTTGGGCCACATAAATTATTGCTCATAAAAGGCACTTAAACAAATTCCTCAATCTTTTGGAATCAACATTTTGATAAGTAAATGTTTAACTCAGGAAAAGCAAACAGGCTAAAAGTAGCTTACTAAAGGGACACCGTATAATAGTTCCTAATATTTTAATACTTCAGTTGTATGTAAATACTTTCTAACAACTACAAATGATTCTCTATATTTATTAAAATCCTAAGTAGATATGCAGAAGAGAATATATATTCTAAAGTAATAGCTATTTTTTTATGATTGACTTGTGATTCAATCGGATCTTTCTGTCTTCCACTTAACAGTTTTCTCTGTAGTTTTCATGCACAGGAAGTACATTTTTTCTAAATATAGATATTGCTTCCTGTGATTACCAACCACCTTTCCCATCAATATTCTCTAAGCTTTCAAAGGAAGAACTTAAGAAAAATGTAATTCTGCTTGAAAAAAGAACCCATCCACCCATGAGACTGCCAGATCAATGCATTTTAGATATTTTAAAAAGTGTCCTGAAGAATGTTAAATATATTTAATGAAAGAGTTAATAATTGTTTAACAAAGTCTGATTAAACATGCATGGATATGTAGGTAAATTGAATGATCATCAAAAAAAGAACAAACTTATGGTTACCAAAGGGAAAAGAAGAGTAGGGGGAGAGATAAACAAGGAATTTGGGATTAGCATATACACACTACTATACATAAAGTAGACAAATAAGAACTTACTGTATAGCACAGAGAATTATACTCAATATTTTTAATAGCCTATTAGGGAAGAAAATATGAAGAATAATATATATTTATAAATATATTTATGCATATATATTCGGCTTCCCAAGTGGTGCTACTGGGACAGAATCTGCCTGCCAAGGAAGGAAACATAAAAGACACGGATTTGATTCCTGGGTTGAGAAGAATATTCCACAGATTTGATTTCTGGAGAAGGGCATGGCAACCCACTCCAGTATTCTTAGCTGGAAATTCCCATGGACAGAGGATCCTGGCAGGCTATGGTTCATACGGTTGCAGAGAGTCTAACATGACTGAAGATACTTAGCATGCACGCACATATTATGTATATTTATATATACACATATATAACTGAATTGTAGTGCTGTTGATGAAAGTTAAAGTGGAGAGTGAAAAAGTTGGCTTAAAGCTCAACATTCGGAAAACAAAGATCATGGTACCTGGTCCCATCACTTCATGGCAAATAGATGGGGGAAACAGTGGAAACAGTGTCGACTTTATTTTGGGGGGCTCCAAAATTACTGCAGATGGTGACTGCAGCCATGAAATTAAAAGACAACTCCTTGAAAGGAAAGTTATGACCAACCTAGAGAGTATATTCAAAAGCAGAGATATTACTTTGGCAGCAAAGGTCTGTCTAGTCAAGGCTACGGTTTTTCCTGTGGTCATATATGGATGTGAGAGTTGGAAAGCTGAGGACCAAAGAATTGACGCTTTTGAACCGTAGTGTTGGAGAAGACTCTTGAGAGTCCCTTGGACTGCAAGGAGATACAACCAGTCCATTCTGAATGAGATCAGCCCTGGGATTCTTTGGAAGGAATGATGCTAAAGCTGAAACTCTAGTACTTTGGCCACCTCATGCGAAGAGCTGACTCATTGGAAAAGACTCTGATGCTGGAAGGGATTGGGGGCAGGAGGAGAAGGGGACAACAGAGGATGAGATGGCTGGATAGCATCACTGACTCAATAGACGTGAGTCTGAGTGAACTCTGGGAGTTGGTGATGGACGGCCTGGAGTGTTGTGATTCATGGGGTTGCAAAGAGCTGGACACAACTGAGAGACTGAACTGAACTGAACACCTAAAACTAACACAATATTGTAAATCAACTATCCTTCAATATAGATACATTATAAAATAAATTAAAAATAAAAATAAAAGTAAATTTAAAAAAAAATTAAGAGTTTTGTTCAGCAACTGAATCTGTATTTGTATCAGCATGGATCCTTTTTATAATTCTGCTCTCGAGCCCTTTGCACAGAAGAGCTGGGGTGGGAAATTTTTAATAGGACTGCAACTGTATGTTCCACATTTTGAGATACACTGATACTGTTTTATAGCAGTAACTATACCACTCCCCAGCCCAACCTTGGCCCTTATCATCCAACTGGCCATGTGCCACCAAGAAAAAACATAGTCATGAAGCCAGCTGATCTCTAACCTAGCAACTTAACTTCTAGGTTGTAAAAGCCAGGCAGCAGAGATCAAATTTCCAACATACATTGGATTATAGAAAAAGCAAGAGAGTTCCAGAAAAACATCTACTTCTGCTTGACTGACTACACTAAAGCCTTCGACTGTGTGGATCATAACAAACTGTGGAAAGAGATAGGAATACCAGACCACCTTAACTGCCTCCTTAGAAACTTGTAGGCAGGTCAAGAAGCAACAGTTAGAGCCAGACATGGAACAATGGATTGGATTCACATTGGGAAAGGACTACGTCAAGGCTGTATATTGTCACCCTGCTTGTTTAATTAATATACAGAGTACATCATGAGAAATGCTGGGCTGGATGAAGAACAAGCTGGAATCAAGATTTAAAGGAGAAATATCAATAACCTCAGAAACGCAGATGACACCACCCTTTTGGCAGAAAATGAAGAGGAACTAAAGAGTCTCTTAATGAAAATGAAAGAAGAGAGTGAAAAAAATAGCTTAAAACTCATCATTCAAAAAACTAAAATCATGACATCCAGTCCCATCACTTCATGGCAAATAGATGGGAAAACAGTGGAATCAATAACAGATTTTATTTTCTTGTACTCTAAAATCACTGCAGATGGCAACTGCTGCCATGAAATGAAAAGACACTTGTTCCTTGAAGGAAACGCTACGACAAACCTAGTCACCATATTAAAAAGTAGAGACATTACTTTGCCGACAAAGGTCCAACTAGTCAAAGCTATGGTTTTTCCAGTAGTCATGTACAGATGTCAGAGTCGGACCATAAAAAAGGCCGAGCACTGAAGAACTGATTCTTTAGAAATGTGATGTTGGAGAAGATTCTTGAGAGTCCCTTGGACTGAAAGGAGATCAAATCAGTCAACCCTAAAGGAAATCAATCTTGAATATTCATTGGAAGGACTGATGTTGAAACTGAAGCTCCAATACTTTGGTCACTTGATGCAAAGAGCCACCTCATTAGAAAAAACCCTGGTGCTGGGAAAAATTGAAAGCAGGAGGAGAAGGGGACAAAAGATGAGACGGTACCACCAATTCAATGGACACTAGTTTGAGTAAGCTCTGGAAGTTGGTGAAGGACAAGGAAGCCTGGCATGCTGCAGTCCATGGGATCTCAAAGAGTCGGACACAACTGAGTGACTACACAACAACATCATTATCTGCCCCTCAAATGTATGCACTTTCACAGCTTTAGAGCTTATATTTTCCAGTATTGTAGTTTCAGGTAGTTATTTACTTTGAAGTTAATTAAAATCAAATAAAATTTAAAATGCAGCTCCTTATTCATCATTACTACATATTTAGTGCTCCAAGGCTACTGTAGCAAGTGACCACTATATTATAGCATGTAGCTCATCATTGCAACAAGCCCTATTGGACAATTCCAATTTATGGAATTTATTTAGAATCTTAAAGAAAGAAGAAATCAATAAGTATGACGTTATTCCTCATAATATCTGGTGCCTATAATTCATATCTATTTGTACAAGTTATCCAAGCTCTACCATTTCACATATCCATTTCTGCATAACCAACCATGCCAGAATTTTGTGGCTTTAAATAATTACTCTACTATTTCTCACAGTTCTGTGGGTTGATTATAACTCATCTAGATGATTATTTTTATACTCTTATTTCAAGTTCCCTATACTTGTGATGCAATGGCAGCAGAAGTTGGGATGTCCAAAATGACTTCAGCCCTATGACTAGCATATTGAAAGATTCTTGACTTTGCCTCCATGAAGGGAGGTATACTGGCATACTGGAAAGGTAGGGTTCATTGGGAGCAGTGGGAAACTGGTCCCCCTCTCATCCTTCCTGCCCCCCATTTCTCCATGTATCCCCAGGTCTTTTCCTTCTGAAGTTGGGCCATTTTTGGAGAATATTTAATATATCCTTTAATCACACTCCTCCACAAACTCTTCTACCATTTGATTCCACTGTTGTATAAATTTCTACAGGACTGTTGTCTTCTTGCCTTCCTTGTCCATGTAGATGTCACACTGTCTTTCAAATCTTTCCTGAATTCATGCCTCTTTCTCCACACCCACTAAACCAAAATATGTAAGTTTATTAAGAGAAGGAGTTAGGTCTTAAGTATCTAATATCTCTATACCTCCCCAGACTTAAAGAACTTAGCTGTGTACTTTGCATAAATTAATAATAAAATAATAACAAATAAATAAATGAACTGAATTCAACCTCCACAGCCACCTGTCCCAGACACCACTGTGTCTGTTCAAAAGTGAAAAGGTATCCATCAGTTCCTATGTAAGACAAAACGACAATGAACTTTGGAGTTACATGAACTAAGGTTTAAATCCCAGATCCAATGTCCTATTATTTCATATTGCTTCAAAAACAACCATAGGAGCTTTATAATGTAATTGTGGAGAGGACATAAATCTATGAAAAGCTGATTACAGAATAAAGAGTAAAACATAGTTCAAGACAATTCTAGCAAAAACAATAACTCTTAGAGGAATTACAACATGAGTCTTCCAGTCCATATATTGCTAAAGAGTTCAGCCATTCCTTTTTTTTTTCATAGGAAGACTCAGTCTTACACACACACACACACACACACACACACACATTTTAGGTGTTGAATCCCTCTAGACTCTTTAAAAGGCATTAACCATATAGAAAAAGCTGTCAATGAAGACTGCCTAAATAATAAGTTGTGCACATTTAAAAAATCTCAGCTGTAAGCATTGCAATTTGCTTTAGTGAAAATCCAGGTTTTAGTGATTCAGGATTGAACACCATAAAACTGCTTTTGTTGGCAGTAAAAATATTTTCACTACCTCAAGTCATCACAAACACCAAATGTAACTATTTTTCTTTCAATGCAGAGATGCTGGGATACTCAGACTCATAACCTACAAGGAAAAAATTTTATCAGCTGCCTTAGCTTTTGACACAAATATTTCTATAGGTGATTGAGATGATTTATGAGGGTACTAAGAAATAAAGTGTAAGCAGAAATAAGCCATTTTACAGTATTTATTCTGCACAGCCCCCAAAAGAGTGAAGAAGATGAGATCTCAGACAGGAAAATGGTAATAATGTGTCTTCTTTAATTTATACGAGAGGCAAAAGGGAAATGAACCCCTTGCACTTTGGCAGTTGGAATTAAAAGAAGCATACAAGGGGATTTTCACCCAGGTGCATCTCAGCTCTCAAGTAATTTACATTTTGAAGATCAAGAGGCTTTATTAACCTATTTGAAGGTTGTGTACCTCAGAGGTTAGCTAGAAATGTACTCAAATAGAGTTTTAATCCCTATGGCAGATACGAGAGTTGAAAGCAGTAATAAAAGCAAAGGAAGGAATTTGACATTGGGTGAGTGCTAATATTTACAAATACAGTAATGCATTTTGCTGCTGCTGCTGCTACTGCTGCTGCCAAGTCACTTCAGTCATGTCCAACTCTGTGCGACCCCATAGACAGCAGCCCACCAGGCTCCCCTGTCCCTGGGATTCTCCAGGCAAGAACACCAGAGTGGGTTGTCATTTCCTTCTCCAATGCATGCATTCATGCTAAGTCACTTCAATTGTGTCCAACTCTGTGCGACCCTATGGACGGCAGCCAGTCAGAACTGGTCAGGATCTAGGGCCACACATAGTCGGTCAGAAGTCCACTCCATTACTGACTTCCTGAGGTGACCGTGAGCAAGTTTGTCCTCCCAAACCTCACTTTCTCCAAATGTAAGACATAGGCAATAATAGTTCACATCGTACAGGTTAGTTGTAAGAATTAAATGACATAATGAATTTAAATCAATTAGTGTACAGCCTAGCGCATACTAAAGAGTCAATAGAGGTTATCTATAGATTTTTTTTTCATTTAATCACCACAATTAAAACCATTCACAAGGATGTTATCAGCACTTTACATCTAATGAATCAAAACTGCCATGAGGTATTACCTCACACTGGTCAGAATGGCCATCATAAAAAGCTTATAAATAATGAAAGCAAGGGAGGGTGGGGAGAAAAGGGAACCCTGCTACACTGTTGGTGGGAATGCAGATTGGTGCAGGCACTATGGAGAACAGTATGGAAGTTCCTTAAAACTAAAAATAGAATTTTCCTGTGATCCAACAATCCCACCCCTTAGCATATATCCAGAGAAATGTAATTTGAAAAGATACACGCACCCCTTGTGTTCACTGCAGCACAATTTACGACAGTTAAGACACAATAGTCATGTAAGTGTTCACAGATAGATGAATGGGTAAAGAAAATGTGGTGTGTGTATATACAGTGGAATATTATTCTGCCATAAAAATGAAATAATTCTATTTGTAGCAAAAATGATGGACCTAGAGGTTATCATACTAAGCGATGTAAGTTACAGAAAGATAAATATATGGCAAAACTTATATGTGGAACCTAAAAATAAATCATACGAATGAGCTTATTTACAAAATAGAATAGACCTATAGACATAGAAGCACCCCACTCCAGTACTCCTGCCTGGAAAATCCTATGGATGGAAGAGCCTGGTAGGCTGCAGTCCATGGGGTCGCTGAGGGTCAGACATGACTGAGCAACTTNTGCTGCTGCTGCTACTGCTGCTGCCAAGTCACTTCAGTCATGTCCAACTCTGTGCGACCCCATAGACAGCAGCCCACCAGGCTCCCCTGTCCCTGGGATTCTCCAGGCAAGAACACCAGAGTGGGTTGTCATTTCCTTCTCCAATGCATGCATTCATGCTAAGTCACTTCAATTGTGTCCAACTCTGTGCGACCCTATGGACGGCAGCCAGTCAGAACTGGTCAGGATCTAGGGCCACACATAGTCGGTCAGAAGTCCACTCCATTACTGACTTCCTGAGGTGACCGTGAGCAAGTTTGTCCTCCCAAACCTCACTTTCTCCAAATGTAAGACATAGGCAATAATAGTTCACATCGTACAGGTTAGTTGTAAGAATTAAATGACATAATGAATTTAAATCAATTAGTGTACAGCCTAGCGCATACTAAAGAGTCAATAGAGGTTATCTATAGATTTTTTTTTCATTTAATCACCACAATTAAAACCATTCACAAGGATGTTATCAGCACTTTACATCTAATGAATCAAAACTGCAATGAGGTATTACCTCACACTGGTCAGAATGGCCATCATAAAAAGCTTATAAATAATGAAAACAAGGGAGGGTGGGGAGAAAAGGGAACCCTGCTACACTGTTGGTGGGAATGCAGATTGGTGCAGGCACTATGGAGAACAGTATGGAAGTTTCTTAAAACTAAAAATAGAATTTTCCTGTGATCCAACAATCCCACCCCTTAGCATATATCCAGAGAAATGTAATTTGAAAAGATACACGCACCCCTTGTGTTCACTGCAGCACAATTTACGACAGTTAAGACACAATAGTCATGTAAGTGTTCACAGATAGATGAATGGGTAAAGAAAATGTGGTGTGTGTATATACAGTGGAATATTATTCTGCCATAAAAATGAAATAATTCTATTTGTAGCAAAAATGATGGACCTAGAGGTTATCATACTAAGCGATGTAAGTTACAGAAAGATAAATATATGGCAAAACTTATATGTGGAACCTAAAAATAAATCATACGAATGAGCTTATTTACAAAATAGAATAGACCTATAGACATAGAAGCACCCCACTCCAGTACTCCTGCCTGGAAAATCCTATGGATGGAAGAGCCTGGTAGGCTGCAGTCCATGGGGTCGCTGAGGGTCAGACATGACTGAGCAACTTCACTTTCACTTTTCACTTTCATGCATTGGAGAAGGAAATAGCACCCCACTCCAGTGTTCTTGCCTGGAGAATCCCAGGGATGGGGGAGCCTGGTGGGCTGCCATCTACGGGGTCGCACAGAGTCAGACACGACTGAAGTGACTTGGCAGCAGCAGCATAGACATAGAAAGCAAATTTATGGCTAACATAGG
>SJYW01038019.1:309441-326455 GCA_006410735.1 Raphicerus campestris
TGCTGCTGCTGCTACTGCTGCTGCCAAGTCACTTCAGTCATGTCCAACTCTGTGCGACCCCATAGACAGCAGCCCACCAGGCTCCCCTGTCCCTGGGATTCTCCAGGCAAGAACACCAGAGTGGGTTGTCATTTCCTTCTCCAATGCATGCATTCATGCTAAGTCACTTCAATTGTGTCCAACTCTGTGCGACCCTATGGACGGCAGCCAGTCAGAACTGGTCAGGATCTAGGGCCACACATAGTCGGTCAGAAGTCCACTCCATTACTGACTTCCTGAGGTGACCGTGAGCAAGTTTGTCCTCCCAAACCTCACTTTCTCCAAATGTAAGACATAGGCAATAATAGTTCACATCGTACAGGTTAGTTGTAAGAATTAAATGACATAATGAATTTAAATCAATTAGTGTACAGCCTAGCGCATACTAAAGAGTCAATAGAGGTTATCTATAGATTTTTTTTTCATTTAATCACCACAATTAAAACCATTCACAAGGATGTTATCAGCACTTTACATCTAATGAATCAAAACTGCAATGAGGTATTACCTCACACTGGTCAGAATGGCCATCATAAAAAGCTTATAAATAATGAAAACAAGGGAGGGTGGGGAGAAAAGGGAACCCTGCTACACTGTTGGTGGGAATGCAGATTGGTGCAGGCACTATGGAGAACAGTATGGAAGTTTCTTAAAACTAAAAATAGAATTTTCCTGTGATCCAACAATCCCACCCCTTAGCATATATCCAGAGAAATGTAATTTGAAAAGATACACGCACCCCTTGTGTTCACTGCAGCACAATTTACGACAGTTAAGACACAATAGTCATGTAAGTGTTCACAGATAGATGAATGGGTAAAGAAAATGTGGTGTGTGTATATACAGTAGAATATTATTCTGCCATAAAAATGAAATAATTCTATTTGTAGCAAAAATGATGGACCTAGAGGTTATCATACTAAGCGATGTAAGTTACAGAAAGATAAATATATGGCAAAACTTATATGTGGAACCTAAAAATAAATCATACAAATGAGCTTATTTACAAAATAGAATAGACCTATAGACATAGAAGCACCCCACTCCAGTTATCCTGCCTGGAAAATCCTATGGATGGAAGAGCCTGGTAGGCTGCAGTCCATAGGGTCGCTGAGGGTCAGACATGACTGAGCAACTTCACTTTCACTTTTCACTTTCATGCATTGGAGAAGGAAATAGCACCCCACTCCAGTGTTCTTGCCTGGAGAATCCCAGGGATGGGGGAGCCTGGTGGGCTGCCATCTACGGGGTCGCACAGAGTCAGACACGACTGAAGTGACTTGGCAGCAGCAGCATAGACATAGAAAGCAAATTTATGGCTAACATAGGCGAAAGGGCCATGAGGGGATAAATTAGGAATTTGGAATTAACATATGCACAGGAGACATATAAATACAAAATAAATGACCATCAAGGACCTACCAATAACTATAGAGAACTATACTCAGTATCTTATAATAACATATATGCAATCCCCTCCAAAAAAAAGCTTTCCAAATTCATACTGCCATCACCTGACTTGCTTGCAAAGTCCATAGTTTTAGCCAATGTGGTCCAAAGTTTTTAGCTAGGAAGTCTCTGGTTTCCAGTCTGCATGAGAGAGTTAGCTCTCCAAGTAGAAAACACTGGCCACCTCCAGGTTCTGGTACAGAGTAAGGAGTATTACATTTTTAATACCTCAAATATTCAATAGATACCTTTTAAATAAATGAAGAAACAGTGAAAACAGGTCCTAACACTTCTACTGGAATATACATGCACGCAGGCACAGGACTGCCTGCTTAAGTCATAAAGCCCAAGAATTTGCCTCTACCACGTATGTGTTCAGACACCAAGGGGACCGTTTGTTAAAAGCAGTTTGTGGGCTTCATCTGAGTGACCACAACCCTCCACCGCAGACAGAGTTCCTGTCATTTCAGGGAGCGTCTGTTTACACATTTAGCTTTCACTTCCTTTCCCCAACCCAGATTCTAAACTATGACAGTGGGTCTAATGGGCTGTTACACTTTGCTAATTTACCTATTAATTTTGCAAATGGCCTGTTTCACGGAAGATAAACTTTATCCTTTGGAAACATGACATTCTTCAATACAATCTGGCTATAAGGATCCAGGCCTTGTGCAGAAAAAGAAAATGAACTGTCCAAGGTGGCATTTAGCAGCTTACTTACTGCCTCCCTGGTGGCACCATGTAGATAAAATGATTACTCACTCAATAAAGTAAGATGATTAGTCAGTCAATAAATGCTAGCTGCTGAACATTTTGAAGGATCGACTTGAGGGTTGTTTTCTGTTTCCTTTTCTATCATGAAAATGGTAGAAAACAAATGCAGTACATAATATAACCTATTGTGTCCAGAATTCAGTGGGAGGCAGAATTTAAGATGAGCAAAGTCACACATATTCCCATGACTTCTAGTGATTAAGGAAACAGAAAAAAATTAACATTAATGCAATTATTGGAACACGCTCCATAGACTTCCCTGTTTAACATGTTCACAGTGGATAACGGAGCAGTCTAAAGGCTCACCTACATAGTGTTTGGGAAAATGGGGGCACACCATTCCCCAAATAGATGATATGCACATTTCAGCCACACTGTACTTATAGAGACTCCTTAATTATTTAGATTAATTGAAAGAAAACCCTCGATTATTACTTTCAGGTTCTAAAAATAGTGGATGTTACCTTGCAAAATGTCCTCGTTAAAACAAATGAACCAAATATACACACACAACTATATGTATGACACTCTACTACTACCTATTTTATAACAACCAAAATCTGTAAAATCATTTCAATAGATGAGAAAGTTTATGATGATCACTCCAGTTTTTAGCTATAAGTAAATATTGACAAAGTAAAAGAAACAATTTGCTTTGTTAAGCACCCGGATGGCTTGTATCTTTACTTTTTGCATCACTAATTAGCAACATCCTTTCCAGGAGCTGGTAACAAGATGCAGTTTGTGCTAAACCCAGCCTACACTCTCCCAAGTCCAACATTGTAAAATTAGCACCTCTTTGAAAACGAGAAGCCAGGGCATCGTAACTGGAGAGTAGCTTTTGCTTGTCACAACTAGAGAAAGCATGTACACAGCAAAAAAGATCCAGCACAGCCTAAATAAATAAAAAACTAAAAAACTAAATAAAAAACTAAAAGTAATAACTTAAAATCTAGCAGAGAACTCCTCACTGCAGAAAATACAAAACACAGAATTAGTCTAAGATTGTTACTAAATGAATAAGCAACAAAGAAAAGCAGTAACAAACACCCAGCAGAAAAACACAAACCTAGGACTGAAGAAAAAAGCCAATGACAGAGCTGTTACAGCATGTTATCTAAAATGTCCAATTTTTAAAGAAATATATGAGACATGTCAAGAAAAAGGAAAGATTGCTACATATGCAGGAATAAAAGTAATCCATAGAAAGCTCCCCCATGGGACCTAGATGTAAATTTAGTAGATATGAAGCTAGTGGCCTGGAGAATTCTTACCAAAGGAGGCACTTGTACGACCTATGTCTGATAACTGGAAAGATTAACATTGGACATCAAGAAAATGCTCTCAGGAGCCCACTACATGGCAGGCTTTTGGCAGGCACAGAAATATAGATGGGAAAAATAAATCTTGGCTTTCCTACACATCTTACCCATGCAGCTGACTCAGACCAATAAAGAAGGTGAAAACACAATGTCACAGGAAACAGCAGCAAAGAGTGATTCTGTCAATGTTTCTGTAGAGAAAAGTACAGGAGGCTGAGGAAGCCAAGAGAAAGAGCCCAATCTAGGGAGTCCTGAAAAACTTCCCAGAAGACACACCATCTGCTCTGTACTCAGTCACGTCAGACTCTATGTGACCCTTTGGCTGTAGACCACCAGGCTCCTCTGCCATGGAATTCTCCAGGCAAGAATACTGGAGTGGGTTGCCATTTCCTTCTCCAGGGGATCTTGCCAACCCAGGGTTCTAACCTGTGTCTCCTGCATTTCCTGCACTGCAGGCAGATTCATTTACTGCTGAGCCATTTGAGAAGCCCTGAACATCTTAAGCTGAATCTAATAGGAAAAAGAGAAATTGGGCTGAAGCTCATACAAATGAGAAACTTAGCACAGAGCCTGGAGATCATCTGACTAGAAGAGATATACTCTTTTTAGGATGCAAATTCAATAATCAGAGAAAATTTCTACTTCATAAAAACTTCAAAGTTACAGCCTGTAGCAACTAGTTTGTCCACAGACTAAACAGAAAATAGGGAGAGGGAGAGGCAGCTGCACAACTGGGTGGAGACTAAACCACTTGAAAATCAGAACAGCCATGTACCCAAAAGAATTAGCAAAGAAGTTCATTTTGCTTTGAACCCAAAAGAAGCAAGTTTTTTAAAGGGGACCACTTTCCAGAAACTTGGGCTCTAGGCTCAGCTCTGGGACTTCCCCAGTGGCTCAGTGGTAAAGAATCTGCCAGCAATGCAGGAGCCACAGGAGATGCGGGTTTGATCCTTGAGCCAAGGAGATCCCTTGGAGGAGGAAATGACAACCCACTCCAGTATTCTTGCCTGGAGAATCCCATGGACAGAGGAGAATGATGGGCTATGGTCCATGGGGTCTCAAAGACATGACTGAGCACGCACCCACCATCAGGCTCAGTTCTTCCCCTTACCTTGATTAATGATTTGGGGAAAGTTCCTTGACCAGTTTTCTCCCCTGTAAAATGGAGGATAAAGATTCCTATCCTTTGGCTCTCACAAAAGGGCCACTCTGAGGATCACCAGAGGTGATGATTTGGTAAGCCTTGATGTGTTTTAGAATCATTAGCTGTGAGCTGATAATTGTGGTATTATTTTCAATAGCCATGACAAATTGAGGTGGTATGGCAAGTTTTTCTTATTAGGAAAGGATAAAACTCCTCCTTCCTAGATACTGCATTCCCCATCACCAGGGAGGGCCAGTGCTTAGCTCAGCTCAGCTACCTGAGATCTGTCATCTCCCAGGTTTATTTGTCTCCTCCACCACAGAGGTGCCTCCTAAAGCAGAGGATGGTGAATTCTGCTGTGCCATCCCAAGACTTGCCTGGTTTTTGTGGCTTTGCCTCTAGCCTTTGCCACCTCGAGTAAGGAATATGTGGATGGGGCAGACAATTCTCCCTTCTTTGTTATCCTGCTTGATATGGGTTTGTAGCAGAGATTTTGCAATCTGTGTGGGGTTCTGATGGAAGGTATGCAATGTTCACTTTGCTTTATAAACATTTACTGAGTGTTTTCTGTGTGCCAGGCGCTGATCTAGGGCTTCCCATGTGGAACTAGTGGTAAAGAATCTGCCTGCCAAAGCAGGAGATGCAAGACTCCTAGGTTTGATACCTGAGTTGGGAAGATTACCTAGAGTAGGAAGTGGCAACCACTCAATATTCTACCCTGGAAAATTCCATAGACAGTGAAGCCTGGTGGACTATAGTCCATGTGGTCACAAAGAGTTGGACAAACTGAGCACACACATACACACAGGCACTGATCTAAGCTACGGGGATACGAAGAGATGATGATGTTCACGTCCTGGAGGAAGCTTATTTTCTGTTGAAGGTACAGAGAATTTTGAATATTGAAAATCCTAAGGAATTAAACTTAAAAAGTTACAGATTGAATGAATGAGTTTAAGAATCCAGCAGGACATAAGTATACAGAATTTAGTTGTATTTTTATATGCCAGCAATAAATAATGTAAAAATAAAATGAAGAAAATAATATATAATAAAATAAATATATATGTAAATAAAATAAGATATTTATAATAGAATCAAAAAAGAAAAAAACCTAGGAATAGATTTAACAGAATAATTTCAAGATTCATACACTACAAAATATTGTTGCAGTAAATTAAAGAAATCTAAATAAATGAAAAAACATCACATTGCTAAGGATCAGACAATTAATATTGATGAGATGGCAATAACACTCCAATTGATTTATATATCAGAACAATACTTATCAAAATCAAAGCTTTTTCTTTGCAAAAATTGACATGCCATGGGAATTGTGAAACTTACAGGGTAATTCAAGGGACTAATGAGAGCCAAAACAATTTTGAAACAATATTAATAAAGTTAAAGACTGCTTACTTCCCATTTTTAAGACCTAATAAAGCACTATAATAATTGAGGCAGTGTGAATGGGGAAACAGCGAAAACAGTGTCAGAATTTATTTTGGGGGGCTCCAAAATTACTGCAGATGGTGACTGCAGCCATGAAATTAAAAGACACTTACTCCTTGGAAGAAAAGTTATGACCAACCTAGATAGCATATTGAAAAGCAGAGACATTACTTTGCCGACTAGGGTCCGTCTAGTCAAGGCTACGGTTTTTCCAGTGGTATGTGAGCACTGAATAACTGATGCTTTTGAACTGAAGTCTTGGAGAAGACTCTTAAGAGTCCCTTGGACTGCAAGGAGATCCAACCAGGTCATTCTGAAGGAGATCAGCCCTGGGATTTCTTTGGAGGGCATGATGCTGAAGCTGAAACTCTAGTACTTTGGTCACCTCATGCGAAGAGTTGACTCATTGGAAAAGACTCTGATGCTGGGAGGGTTTGGGGGCATGAGGAGAAGGGGATGACCGAGGATGAGATGACTGGATGGCATCATGGACTCAATGGACGTGAGTTTGAGTGAACTCCGGGAGTTGGTGATGGACAGGTAGGCCTGGTGTGCTGTGATTCATGAGGTCACAAAGAGTCGGACACGACTGAGTGACTGAACTGAACTGAACTGAAATGATGTTGAAATAAACACAGATCAATGGAATATAACTGAGATTCCAAAAATGAGGCCTTTACGTTCATAATTACATCATTTTAGACTAGGGTAATTCAAGTCTATGCCCCAACTACTAATGCAGAAGAAGATGAAGTTGAACAGTTCTATGAAGACCAACAAGACCTTCTAGAACTATAACCCAAAAAAGATGTCCTTTTCATCATAGGGGACTGGAATGCAAAAGTAGGAAGTGAAGGAACACCTGAAGTAATAGGTAAATTTGGCCTTGGAATACAGAATGATGCAGGCTAATGAAAAGCAGGCAGAATGAAAAGGCTAATAAAGTTCTGCCAAGAGAAAGCACTGGTCATAGCAAACAGCCTCTTCCAACAACACAAAAGAAGACTCTATACATGGACATCACCAGATGGTCAACACCAAAATCAGATTGATTATATTCTTTGCAGCCAAAGGTGGAGAAACTCTATACAGTAAAAAAAAAAAAATAAATAATAATAATAAAAAGACCAGGAGATGATTGTGACTCAGATCATGAACTCCTTATTGCCAAATTCAGACTTAAATTTAAGTAAGTAGGGAAAATAACTAGACCATTAGGTCATTCAAGTATGATCCAAATCAAATCCCTTACAATTATACAGTGGAAGTGAGAAATAAATTTAAGGGACTAGATCTGATGGAGTGCCTGATGAACTACAAATGGAGGTTTGTAACACTGTACAGAAGGCTGTGATCAAGACCACCCCAAGAAAAAGAAATGCAGAAAAGCAAAATGGCTGTCTGAGGAGGCCTTACAAATAGCTATGAAAAGAAGAGAAGTGAAAAACAAAGGACAAAAGAAAAGTTATATCCATTTGAATGCAGAGTTCCAAAGAATAGCAAGGAGAGATAAAGCATTCCTCAGCGAGCAATGTGAAGAAACAGAGGAAAACAATAGAATGGGAAAGACTGGAGATCTCTTCAAGAAAATTAGAGATACCAAAGGAACATTTCATGCAAAAATGGGCTCGATAAAGGACAGAAATTGTATGGAACTAACCGAAGCAGAAGATATTAAGAAGAGGTGGCAGTAATACACAGAAGAACTATATAAAAAGGATCTTCATGACCCATATAATCACGATGGTGTGATCACTCACTTAGAGCCAGACATCATGGAATGTGAAGTCAAATGGGCCGTAGTAAGCATCACTATGAACAAAGCTAGTGGAGGTGATGCAATTCCAGTTGACCTATTTCAAATCCTAAAAGATGATGCTGTGAAACTGCTGCACTCATTAAGTCAGCAAATTTAAAAAACTCAGCAGTGGCCACAGGACTGGAAAAGGTCAGTTTTCATTCCAATCCCAAAGAAAGGCAATGCCAAAGAATGTTCAAACTACTGCACAATTGTACTCATCTCACATGCTAGTAAAGTAATGCTCAAAATTCTATAAGTCAGGCTTCAATACTACATGAACCACGAACTTCCTGATGTTCAAGCTGGATTTAGAAAAGGGAGAGGAACCAGAAATCAAATTTCCAACATCCAATGGATCATCAAAAAAGCAAAAAAGTTCCAGAAAAACATCCATTTCTGCTTTATTGATTACGCCAAAGCCTTTGACTGTGTGGATCACAATAAACTGTGGAAAATTCTGAAAGAGATGGGAATACCAGACCACCTGACCTGCCTCTTGAGAAATCTGTATGTAGGTCAGGAAGCAACAGTTAGAACTGGACATGGAACAAGACTGGATTCCAAATAGGAAAAGGAGTACATCAAGGCTGTATATTGTCACCCTGCTTATATAACTTATATGCAGAGTACATCATGAGAAACATTGGTCTAGATGAAGCATAAGCTGGAATCAAGATTGCCCAGAGAAATATCAATAACCTCAGATATGCAGATGACACTACCCTTATGGCAGAAAGTGAAGAGGAACTAAAGAGCCTCTTGATGAAAGTGAAAGAGGAGAGTGAGAAAGTTGGCCTAAAGGTCAACATTTAGAAAACTAAGATCATAGCATCTGGTCCCATCCCTTCATGGCAAATAGATGAGGAAACAGTGGACATAGTGAGAGACTTTATTTTGGGGGGCTCCAAATTCACTGCAGATAGTGACTGTAGCCTTGAAATTAAAAGACATGTACTCCTTAAAAGAAAAGATATGACCAACCTAGACAGCATATTAAAAGCAGAGACATTACTTCACCAACAAAGGTCTATCTAGTCATGGTTATGGCTTTTCCAGTAGTCATGTATGGATGTAAGAGCTGGACTAAAAAGAAAACTGAGCACCATATAATTTATGCTTTTGACTGTGGTGTTGGAGAAGACTCTTGAGAGTACCTTGGACTGCAAGGAGATCCAACCAGGCCATCCTAAAGGAAATCAGTACTGAATATTCATTGGAAGGGCTGATGTTGAAGCTGAAACTCCAATACTTTGGCCACCTGATGCGAAGATCTGGCTCATTTGAAAAGACCGTGATGCTGGGAAAGACTGATGGTGGGAGGAGAAGAGGAAAACAGAGGATAAGATGGTTCATAGACATCATTGACTCAATGGATATTAGTCTGAGTAAACTCTAGGAGTTATTTGTGGACAGAGAGGCCTGGCATGCTGCAGTCCACAGGGTTGTAAAATTTCGTATACAACTGAGCTACTGAACTGAACTGAGACTAGGATAGTAGACTAGTCAATAGCAAATAATGGTCTTTTTGATAAACAAGCCAGTTCAATTTCCATAATCTATGCAAAACAATTAATTTGAACCCTTATCTTATATCATAAATAAAAATAACTTAAAAAGAATCTTAGATCTAAATTGAAGATCTAATACTATAAAAATCAAAACCACAATGAGGTACCATTTCACACCAGTCAGAATGGCTGCGATCCAAAAATCTACAAGTAATAAATGCTGGAGAGGGTGTGGAGAAAAGGGAACCCTCTTACACTGTTGGTGGGAATGCAAACTAGTACAGCCAGTATGGAGAACAGTGTGGAGATTCCTTAAAAAACTGGAAATAGAACTGCCTTATGACCTAGCAATCCCACTGCTGGGCATACACAACAAGGAAACCAGAATGGAAAGAGACACGTGTACCCCAATGTTCATCGCAGCACTGTTTATAATAGCCAGGACATGGAAGCAACCTAGATGTCCATCAGCAGATGAATGGATAAGAAAGCTGTGTTACATATACACAATGGAGTATTACTCAGCCATTAAAAAGAATACATTTGAATCAGTTCTAATGAGGTGGATGAAGCTGAAGCTTATTATACAGAGTGAAGTAAGCCAGAAAGCAAAACACCAGTATAGTATACTGACGCATATATATGGAATTTAGAAAGATGGTAACAATAACCCTGTATGTGAGATAGCAAAATAGACACAGATGTATAGAACAGTCTTTTGGACTTTGAGGGAGAGGGACAGTGTGGGATGATTTTGGGGAATGTCATGGAAACATGTAAAATATCATATAAGAAACAAATCACCAGTCCAGGTTCAATACAGGATCCTTGGGGCTGGTGCACTGGGATGACCCCTGAGGGATGGTATGGGGAGGGAGCAGGGAAGAAGGTTCAGGATGGGGAACATGTTTACGCCTGTGGTGGATTCATGTTGATGTGTGGCAGAACCAATACAATATTGTAAAGTAATTAGCCTCCAATTAAAATAAATAAATTTAAATTAAAATCCTGGGGAAAAAACCACAGGAATAAATCTTTGTAAGACTTTTGATTAAGTAATGGGTTTCTTACATATAACACCAACACCAGGAAACAGAAATGACAAAAGAAAAAAAAAGGGTAAATTGAATATTTTAAAGAGCTGCGCATCAGAGGACCTCATCAAGAAGTGAAAAAATGCCACAGAATGGGAAAAAATATTTTCAAATCACATACAAATGTATCTCATTTTATTAGGCTTTGCTTTATTGTGCTTCATGCTGTTTTTTGTACAACTGAAGGTTAGTAGCAACCCTTCTGTTTCCAGCTAATGGTTAGCATTTTTTACCATTGAAGAGTTTATTGTACAAAGTGTGTGCATTGTTTTTTAGGTATAATTTTATTGTACACTTAATAGACTACAATGTAGTGTGAACATAACTTTCATATTCACTGAGAACTAAAAACTTCATGTGACTTTCTCTACTATGATTTTCATTTTACTGCAGTGGTCTGAAACTGAACCCATATTATCTCTGAAGAATGCCTACTTCTGATTAGAGAATATTTTTCAGAATATATTTAAAACTCTTACACATCAACAACAAAATGATAATCCAATTTGAAAATGTATTAATAGTTTGAATAGATATTTCTTTAAAGAAGATATAAAAGGTCCCAATAAGCGTATGAAACAGTGGTCAGCAACTGCTGCTAAGTTGCTTCAGTCATGTCCAACTCTGCACGACCCCATAGATGGCAGCCCATCAGGCTCCGCTGTCCCTGGGATTCTCCAGGAAAGAACACTGCAGTGGGTTGCCATTTCCTTTTCCATTGCATGAAAGTGAAAAGCAAAAGTGAATTCGCTCAGTCGTGCCCGACTCTTACTGACCCCATGGACTGCAGCCTACCAGGCTCCTCCATCCATGGGATTTTCCAGGCAGGAGTACTGGAGTGGGGTGCCATTGCCTTCTCCTGGTCAGCAACTAGTGATTAGGAAAATGACATGGTCACAATGAGATACCACTTCACACCTTCCTTCCTGAATAGTGAAAATAAAGACAGAGGATCAGAAACAGCAAGGATATGTTAAAACTGAAAACTTCATACACTGCTGATAGGAGTGTAAAATAGTAGTGACTTTGGGAAATGGTTTGGCAGTTCCTCAAAGTGCTAAACACGGAATTTATATATGACCCAGTTATTTCACTCCAGGTATATATCCAAGAGACATTAAAACCTATTTCTCTTCAAAAATTGTACATTAATGGCTATAGTAGCATTATTCATGTTAGCCAAAAATGTGGGAGCAACTTAATGCTCATGAGTTGATAAATGCATAAAGAAAACATGGTACATCCATATATCAATAATATGTTAATGATTAAGATATGGAATATTAATTGGCAACAAGAGAATTAAACAGATACATGCTACCACATGGGTGAATTTTTGAAATGTTATGCTAAGTAAAAATTTCCAGTTATGATAGATCATATTATATGATTACATTTATGTGAAATGTCTAGAATAGGAAGGTGGATTAGTATTTGCTTGGCATTGGGGCATGTGAGTGGTAAGGCAGTTTGGGAGCTAGAATGGAAAATATAAAAATACATAGGGTGTTATTTTGGATAGGTTAAAATATTCTTAAAAATTAGACTGTAGTGATATCTTCAACTTTATGAATATACCTAAACCAGGAACTACAGACTTTAAATGCACAAATCTTACAGCATGTTACATATATTTTTATAATTTTTTTTCATAAAACAGCACCTTATTATTGTGAAAATGTTTTAAGGCTTTGAAGTCAGGAGAAAGAAAACTGACTTGAACTCTCCGCTTATCCCACATAACTAGCAGTGCAACTGTAGCAATTTTTGTTCCCTTTATACCTCAGGGGCTTCTCTACAAAATCAGAAAAATAGTATGGGTGATGATTAAAACATTAACTGCACAAAGTAATTAGCCTGATTTTCTAGCACAGAGTAGGTGTTCAATAAATGGAGGTTGCTTTTATTATCATGGTAGAAACTTTGTTTTGTACACAAAGTGGTCCCCGTGGTCTAAGCTTATTAAGAATATTAGACATAGGTTGGCTGAAATATTTAGAAAATCAAGTTAAGAGGCAGAAAAAAATGTAACTCACAAATATCTTTACCTTGTGATGTTAATTACTGATACCCTACAAGGAACTGTGGATTTATCACTCAGTGATTCTCATTTTAATAATCATCACTGGTACTATCACCATCACTATAATCATTAAGTTCAGTTCAGTTCAGTCATTCAGTTGTGTCCAGCTCTTTGCAACCCCATGAACCACAGCACGTCAGGCCTCCCTGTCCATTACCAACTCCCAGAGTCCACCCAAACCTGTGTCCATCAAGTCTATGATGCCATCCAACCATCTCATCCTCTGTCGTTCCCTTTTCCTCCTGCCCTCAATCTTTCCAAGCATCAAGGTATTTTGCAGTGAGTCAGCTCTTCATATCAGGGGGCCAAAGTATTGGAGTTTCAACTTCAACATCAGTCCTTCCAATCATTAAGTTAGATGCATTAAAAAAAAGAGAACACATTCCAAGCACAGGTTAAGTTTCTATTCAGTGCTTTAGGACTGAGTACTCCTATTGTTTAAGACAACAGAGTTATTATTACTAATAACCTTAATATTCCTTACAATAGCTACCATTTAAATTATGTTATGCCTGGCTTATTAGCAAATTAAATTGAACATACAATCCACACTTTGAGTGTCTCCTGGGGAATGTTTTTCTTTAATCCTCATAGCAACCTTATTTTGCAGATGAGGAAACTGTGGTTCTGAAAAGTTATGACATTGATGCAAGGTCATAAGCTCAGTTCAGAAGCAGTGATGCATTATCACTGTTACTTATGCCCATATTTTTTGAGCCAAAAAATGGGTTACATTGCTCAATAAACTTATTTTTAAATTGAGTGTCCCAAAAAATCCCAAATGTGTGCTTCTATAGCTNAAAAAAATGTAACTCACAAATATCTTTACCTTGTGATGTTAATTACTGATACCCTACAAGGAACTGTGGATTTATCACTCAGTGATTCTCATTTTAATAATCATCACTGGTACTATCACCATCACTATAATCATTAAGTTCAGTTCAGTTCAGTCATTCAGTTGTGTCCAGCTCTTTGCAACCCCATGAACCACAGCACGTCAGGCCTCCCTGTCCATTACCAACTCCCAGAGTCCACCCAAACCTGTGTCCATCAAGTCTATGATGCCATCCAACCATCTCATCCTCTGTCGTTCCCTTTTCCTCCTGCCCTCAATCTTTCCAAGCATCAAGGTATTTTGCAGTGAGTCAGCTCTTCATATCAGGGGGCCAAAGTATTGGAGTTTCAACTTCAACATCAGTCCTTCCAATCATTAAGTTAGATGCATTAAAAAAAAGAGAACACATTCCAAGCACAGGTTAAGTTTCTATTCAGTGCTTTAGGACTGAGTACTCCTATTGTTTAAGACAACAGAGTTATTATTACTAATAACCTTAATATTCCTTACAATAGCTACCATTTAAATTATGTTATGCCTGGCTTATTAGCAAATTAAATTGAACATACAATCCACACTTTGAGTGTCTCCTGGGGAATGTTTTTCTTTAATCCTCATAGCAACCTTATTTTGCAGATGAGGAAACTGTGGTTCTGAAAAGTTATGACATTGATGCAAGGTCATAAGCTCAGTTCAGAAGCAGTGATGCATTATCACTGTTACTTATGCCCATATTTTTTGAGCCAAAAAATGGGTTACATTGCTCAATAAACTTATTTTTAAATTGTGTGTCCCAAAAAATCCCAAATGTGTGCTTCTATAGCTATACTTAGCTCGGCCCCACGAGGAGGTGGAAACTTTCTAAATATTGCTGGATAGTGATGATTATGCTGATAATTACGCTAATGATGAAATAACAGTTGAAGTCAAAGACAAGTGAGGAAAGGGACATAAAACTGCTTATACACAGTAAGAATCAGTCTCCTGGTGATAAGCTGAACACTCCTGCAAACATCTCCCCTGTAGCCAGCTCTGCTCCAGATGTGGCAATATGAAAATTTGTAAGCAGCCGCTTATCTGTGCCTTACCAAAGTAAAGTTTGGAAATATGCACTCATAATTAAGTAACATATCATATGGAAGTAATTGATGAAGGAAAAAAAATGGGGCTAGGGAGTGCTGGGTCAAGGCAGGTTTCCAATTATAAACATGATAAAAAGAGAAGGTTTATATTTATGCCAAGTTATAGGAGCAAGGCATGTGGTAAATTGGAAAAGAGCTCTGCATGTGGAGGAGCAAATTCAAAAGTTCTAAGGTGGATTTTAGTTTTGACTTTCAGAGTACAAACAGCAAAAGAAAAATACAGATAATTGGACTTCATTAAAAACTTTACATCAAAGGATGCTATCAGTGAAGTTAAAAGACAAACTAGAGAATAGGAAAAATCATTCACAATAATATATCTGAGACAAGTTTAGTATTTAGGATAGGTAAAACACTTAACAACAAAGAGACAAAAACCCAAATAGAAAATGAACAAAGAATTTGAACAGACATTTGCCCAAAGAAGATAAACAAATGATAATAAGCACATGAAAATATTTGTGACATCATTAATTCTCAAAAAAATAAAATTCAAAGCCCAAAGGAATTACCACTCCATACCTGCTAGGAGTAGTGTAATTTAAAAAATCTGGCGGAAAGTGATATAGAGGGGTCAGTTGGGTCCAAATTATGGAAGCCTTGGGCAGTCGCTAGTCTTTCTTTAAGTGAGATGGGGAGCTTTTGGATCTTTGTAGTTGGAGAAACACACTCTGGCTTTTTTAAGAACAAACTGAAGAATGAAGGGAAAAAGCAAGAAAATCCACCTTGGAGGAAATTGTAACAATCCAAATTAGAGATGCTGCTGCTTGGGTCTGGGGAAAGACCAAGTGGTGGTGGGAGTCTCCGGTTTACTGTATTGGGATCACAGCAAGCTGAAAGAAGGCATGCAGAAAAGGAAAATCCAGGATAACTCCCAGGTTTCTTGGTCTCAGCATTTGACAAAATGAGCTGCCATTTACACGTCTGGGAAAGCATCCTGGAGGAGCAGATGTGGAAAAAGATCAGAAAATTATTTGTGTGCATTGTGAAACCAGGAGGCAGGTGGTTATATAAATCTTGCATTTAGAAAAGGAACCTTGGCTGGAGATCCAAATTTGGATCTTCAGCATGAGACTGAATTAAAGCTTCAGGGGAGAATGAACAGAGGAAGAAGAGAACCAGGGCAGAGTCTGGAGGCTGAATCCTCACTTTCAGTGTGAGGAGAAAAGAAAGAACCAATTAAAAAGATATTGAAAGCATTATCAGGTAGAAACTAAACTGGTGAGTGTTGAATCTTCAAAGTCAAGAGAAGTACATATTCCAAAGATGAGAATGTGATCATTGTGCCAAATCATGAAATCATTTATTGGTACCACCATGGGATTGAGCAACTGTGGAGCTGTTGACTCTTTTAAGCGAAGTCTGGAGAAATCATATAATCAAAACTCATCATTTAGCATCTGCTATATGCAAATCCAGGTGCTGTGAATGTAAAATGAATACTGTTTGCATGCTAGTTCTAGGTATACAATTGACTGTAACAAAAGTAGATAAATAATACAATGAGAAGATGAAGCAGGTATAAAGGGATTCGAGAAAACAGACACTAACTTGGCCTGCATGAATCAGAGTGGTCTTCATGGAGGAGGCAGCCTTGGAAGAGAAAGAAGAAATGTGATCAGCAGTGATGCATGAGAAAGGTCCCATTCTGCAAGTGGGACCAGAGGTGAGACATGGAAATATAACAAATCCTAGGTATCCAGCAGAAGGAAAAGCATTCTACCACTTCCTAACCTTCTGCTATAGCAGAACCAGCTTTGAGTTTATGACTATTTCTTCCTACACTATTACTTAGTTCATATATTTTATTTTTAACTTAACTGACCTTAAACATACTAACTTCTTTTTCACTTATACTATGTTTTTACTAACAAGAGTATTGAAACCATCCATTTGAAGTGGTTATTGAATATATATATTTCCTAACACATGAACCATGAACTCCCTGATGTTCAAGCTGGTTTTAGAAAAGGCAGAGGAACCAGAGATCAAATTGCCAACATCCGCTGGATCATGGAAAAAGCAAGGGAGTTCCAGAAAAACATCTATTTCTGTTTTATTGACTATGCCAAAGCCTTTGACTGTGTGGATCACAATAAACTGTGCAAAATTCTGAAAGAGATGGGAATACCAGACCACCTAACCTGCCTCTTGAGAAATCTGTATGCAGATCAGGAAGCAACAGTTAGAACTGGACATGGAACAACAGACTGGTTCCAAAGAGGAAAAGGAGTACATCAAGGCTGTATATTGTCACCCTGCTCATCTAACTTCTATGCAGAGTACATCATGAGAAACGCTGGACTGGAAGAAACACAAGCTGGAATCAAGATTGCCCGGAGAAATATCAATCACCTCAGATATGCAG
>SJYW01038019.1:348646-374821 GCA_006410735.1 Raphicerus campestris
CTGACACTGTTTCCACTGTTTCCCCATCTATTTCCCATGAAGTGATGGGACCAGATGCCATGATCTTTGTTTTCTGAATGTTGAGTTTTAAGCCAGCTTTCTCACTCTCCACTTTCACTTTCATCAAGAGGCTTTTTAGCTCCTCTTCACTTTCTGCCATAAGGGTGATATCATCTGCATATCTGAGGTTATTGATATTTCTCTTGGTAATCTTGATTCCAGCTTGTGCTTCTTCCAGTCCAGCGTTTCTCATGATGTACTCTGCATAGAAGTTAAATAAGCAGGGTGACAGTATACAGCCTTGACGTACTCTTTTTCCTATTTGGAACCACTCTGTTCCATGTCCAGTTCTAACTGTTGCTTCCTGACTTGCATATACGTTTCTCAAGAGGCAGGTCAGGTGTTCTGTTATTCCCATCTCTTTCAGAATTTTCCACAGTTTATTGTGATCCACACAGTCAAAGGCTTTGGCATAGTCAATAAAGCAGAAATAGATGTTTTTCTGGAACTCTCTTGCTTTTTCCATGATCCAGCAGATGTTAACAGTTTAATCTCTGGTTCCTCTGCCTTTTCTAAATCCAGCTTGAACCTGGAAGTTCATGGTTCACGTATTGCTGAAGCCTGGCTTGGAGAATTTTGAGCATTACTTTACTAGCATGTGAGATGAGTACAATTGTGTGGTAGTTTGAGCATTTTCTGGCATTGCCTTTCTTTGGGATTGGAATGAAAATTGATATTTTCCAGTCCTGTGGTCACTGCTGAGTTTTTAAAATTTGCTGGCATATTGAGTGCAGCACTTTCACAGCATCATTTTTCAGGATTTGAAATAGCGCAATGGGAATTTCATCACCTCCACTAGCTTTGTTCTTAGTGATGCTCTTTAAGGCCAACTTGACTTCACATTCATAGTACCATTTATTAATTTTGAGAAACATAAACTGGTGAGTGGATTTGAGGGGTTGGTAGAATAGAGGACATAGATACAACTTCAAAGGTCAACAGTGCTCTTGAATAGGTAAATGCCACATGTATAATAAGTAAAATACAGTTTAGAAAATAAGTTTGTCTACAAGCCAACAGGAGACAAATCTATTTGAACTATTTCACCAGGTATGTCGTGGGATTCTGAGACCCTCTACTGGTAGCCAAGGGAGCTAATATCCCCCTTGCCTTTTGGGAAAAGGGATAAAACAGTTGCTAAAACAACAGCAGAATCCTTAATATCTATGCAACTTGCAACATATACTTATTACAATTACATACAAGGGAACTGAATCTTACAAAACCTATGTAACTTGCATAACATCTCCCAGCTAATAAGTAGACTTATTAGTGGAATTGAAGACCTACTTTCATGATTCCAAAATGTAAGGTCATTTGGGGTTGCTGCCACTGTACTACATCTTCAGATCAGAAAACATGATCCTTCTTCCTGTAAATACATTTGAGGTCAACTAAGTGAACGTGGTCTTTCATGGTGTGAGGAGAATAAAAACTTCACTGAATTCGGGGTCCACATATTGTGACATGGTTTATCCATATTGACTGTTTAAGTAACTAATAGTCTGAGTGGAAATTCATATGCAGCTACGTTCAAATCATATTTTGAATTTATGTCATAGTTTTTATTTCCCTTAGATACACCCATATTTCTTCTTTAATTAATGTGTATGTCTTCTTTGTAAAATCCACCCACCCCTAATTTTGACTTTATGCCCTTAGTGAAATACAATGACTAAGTTATTAGAAGATTTAGAAGGGTGGCTTTAGCACACAGACTTGCACTGACTAAAATGCACTGACTTGATTCATATGGTGATGTTTTTATATATTTTTAAGACATGTGGCAAACTCTTATAAACCTATTTTAGCTGTATTACATTAGAGAAGACAAAAGTTCTTAAAAGGGACACATGGAGAGTCAGACACATTTCCAGGCTGAATTAGAATTGATTGATCATTGGCTGGCAGGATATGAGTGAAAGAACCTGAACTGAGCTGGAAGGACCTGTATTTGACTACTGCTTCTCCCATGCATTTTCTGGGCTTCCTTAAGTGAGTTGACTATCCAAAATTTTGAAGAAGACATAGTAAACATGTATTTTATTTTTAAACATGTGCCTACACTAACCCTATTACAAAAAGAATCACATTTGCCTCCCTTTGAACAATGGCTAGCCTGAGTGACTGCCTTCTAATATTTACAAAGTTGTGAAAGTAATACTGTTTGAATTGCAATACTAGCAAATAAAATGCAATGTAGCTTTCACCTGATTTACTCTGCTTACTTGGATATTGGTCCCTGAAAACTACCCATTGTATTATGAGAAAGTTACACCATCACAGAGAAAGAACATATATTCAATTATGGTCCCAGCCCAGAGCCAGCACCAACTGATGGAGTGAGCCCCAGTCCTAGTGCCAGGTAATGTGGAACTGAGCAGAGACACTACATGCTGCTGGACCCTGTTCCAGCTTCAGATTCATGGGCAAAATGAATGGAGAAAACATCCTCAAATGATGCCACCAACAGAAAATTAATTTCACAACTATACAAATGACTCATAAAAGTCAATATTAAAAAAACAAGCCAAACAACAACAAAAAAAAAGACAGAAGATCTAAATAGACATTTCTCCAAAGAAGACATACAGATGGCCAACAGGCATGTGAAAAAATGTTCAACATAAGTAATTATTTAAAATTGCAAATCAGAACTACCATGAGGTATCACCTCACGATGAGTATGGTCATCATAAAAAAGTCAACAAATAATAAATGCTAGAGAGAGTGTGGGGAAAAAGGAACCAGTCGCTGTAGGGAACAGTATGTAGATTCCTTAAAAACTAAAATTAGAATTACCATATGATCCTGCAGGGGCTTCCCTGATAGCTCAGCTGGTAAAGAATTTGCCTGCAACGCAGGAGACCCTTGTTTGATTCCTGGGCTGGGAAGATCCCCTGGAGAAGGGATAGGCTATCTACTCTAGTATTCATGAACTTCTCTGTTAGCTCAGATGATAAAGAGTCCACCTGTAGGATTCTGGGTTTGATCCCTGGTTGGGAAGATTCCCTGGAGGAGGGCATCGCAATCAACTCAGTATTTCTGCCTGGAGAATCCCCATGCACAGAGGAGCTCGGTGGGCTACAGTCCATGGGGTCACAAAGAGTTGAACACAACTGAACAATTAAGCATAAATGATCCTATAATCCCTCTCCTGGGCATATGTCTGGAAATAACTACTATTCAAAAAAACACATGCACCTTAATGCTCATGGCATCATTATTTTATAATAGATAAGATATGGAAGCAATCTAAGTGTTATTTAACAGATAAATGAATAAAGAATATCTGGTATATATACAATGAAATGCCAGTCAGCCATAAAAAAAGAATGGCATAATGCCATTTGTAGCAACATGGATAAACCTAGAGATTACCACACTAAGTGAGGTAAATTAGACAAAGACAGACAAATATCATACAATATTGCTTATATGTGGAATCTGAAAAAAAAGCTACAAATGAATTTATTTACAAAACAGAAATAGACCCACAGACATGGAGAACAAATGTATGGTTACCAAATGGAAGCAGAGGATGGATACATTAGGAGTTTGGGATGAACAGATACACACTGCTATCTATAGAATAGATAAACAAGAAGGACTTACTGATTAGCACATGGAACTACACTCAATATTTCATAGTAACCTAAATGGAAAAAGATTCTGAAAAGAATGAATATCTGTATAACAGAATCATTTTGCTATACGCATAAAACTATCAGGATATTGTAATCAACAATATTTCAATTTTTAAAAATTACTATTGTTTAAACCACTAAGTTTTACGGTGGTTTGTTACATAACAGTTGATAACCAGAACATAAGATAAAACATTTATTTGGATACTTGTATTTTTATATGATTATCTTCTCTTCCTCTTTGAAATGTTTTTATGTTTTCTGGGTGTTATTTTGGAATGTAGATGGAAGTGAAAGCTTGAGAGACCTGTATTTGAAATGGGTCTCTAACACTTAGTGGCTACAAGACTTTGCATGACCCTCAGTTTCTTAGAGCTTCCCCTTCCATCAATAAAAATGAAAATAATTCCAATTTCATAAGACCATGGAGAGCATTAAATGAAATAGAGTTCAAAATACCTGGTGCCCAGAAGGAGCTCAGTAGCCAAGAGTCAATGTCATTGTCAGCAGTGGTGATATCAACAAGTATGCAATACAGGGACCATGAGTTTCTTTATAGATTAGATTATTGCTGTACATAAATAGAAATAGTTTTTTATTAAAGAGATTTCAAATACTGCCCTGGTACTTTGTCTTGCAGATGTTACGGTATAGTTTTGTGGTTTTGATTATATTGCTCCTGTGACAAAAGTTGTTTTTAATGGTATGGTGACAGCCTGGTGTAATGAAAAGACCATGCGCTATGAGATCAGTTCTACCCCTGTATTTTGTGTGCAAACGTGCACAAGTGTCTTTGGTTTGTTTCTACCATCCCTATTATAATCATGGGGGCAGAAACCCTGGCTTTTTTGCCGTTCAATTCCCACTGTCCAAAAAAGTATGTGGCATACAATGGATAATCAATCAATAAAGACTACTTAAAATACATTGTCATCATCTGTTAATGATCTTGTTTGGTACAGATATTGGGGATAAAGAGTTTTCAGTTTAACAAACACCAGAGTATCTTGTAGTGCTAGTTCTTTTATCTCAGTAATTTGATTTTTTGGCCTCATCATTCCTTACTTAGATTCCTAAACCTAAATGTTAGTTTTGTACACACTGAAAGTTGAATATTACAGATGGTCACGAGGGTTTCTATACACAAGTGCATTTACAGATCTATTTGGACATAGAAAGATTATATAATGAGTATACATAGGGTTTCCTAGGTGACTAGATGATAAAGAATCCACCTGTCAAGTAGGAGACACAGGTTCGATCCCTCGGTAGGGAAAATCTCTAGAGAAGGAAATGGCAACCCACTCCAGTATTCTTCCTGGGAAATCCCATGGATAGAGGAGTCTGGTGGGCTGCATTCCATGGGGTCACAAAGAGAGATGATTTAATGACTAAAGAGCAGCAGTAAATAGAGTATAAATAATGCATATTTTAAATACATATTATAGTGTGTATATCCTGCAGGAGAGCATGGCAACCCACTCCAGTATTCTTGCCTGGAGAATCCCCATGGATAGAGGAGCCTGGCAGGCTACAGTCCATGGGGTCACAAAGAGTTAACTGAGCAACTAAGCACCCTATACATACACACACACTATACATACACATATAGTGTATATGTATGTATATAGTAATATATATATAGATATGGTCTAAATTATATATTATGTGTTATATATATGGCCAGCTACCTGTATGTTCACTAAAATATCATTAATTAAGGGGAACTTGAAATTTAAAGTAGTGTAAGGAAAGTAGGATTTTATTACCTTCAAAGTCATGGGAACATTACTAGCCACAACAATTGACTTCAGGTGGAAACCCCTCATGACATGCCTGCATGAATAAATGAATAAGTACCTATTTCTGGGAGAGAAGTAGGGGTTCTGAGGTGCTATCAGGCACCCCATCATTAGTTCTTCTGAGGAACTTAAACAATCCTCACCATAGACTTGTTTGCAAGACTGATTTGCTTGAGGTCAAGCTGTCCTGTAGATATTAGATTTCAAAGTAATGGGGTCTGAATGTCCAGTGATTTTATGTGTATCATGACTGACTTCTTATCTCCGCCTTAGTGAGCTCACAGCTTTATTGGGAAAGGTATTCCCAAACAGGCTTTCTATACACCGAGCACTAAGTGCAAAAATATACATACCACCTAGATACTTACACTGTGATGAGTGAATTCAAGGTGAGGATTCTAGATACCATGGAGATGGTTAGAAAAAAAGTGGGGGACAGATAGGACTCTCAGTTCCCAATGCCTGCAGGGGCCCTGGCCACCCCAGGAGGTCTCCTTCCTATTCCCCTCTCAATCCTGTCCTCCTTCTAGGCTGGCAGATTGTGGGTTATGGAGCAAACTGGTCATGTGAGCAAATTCCTCAATAACTTTTTCTTTTATTCTCTCCTTTATTTTCTTTTATTCTCCAGAACTGAATCCTTTTTCATTTCACATGCTTATCACATGATACCTTCAGATCTGGGCTCAGGCAAAATTCTTATGGAAGTGCTGACCTTGAGAAAACACCTGAGCTCAGCCAGCACAGCCCTTGTCCCTGGGCACAAATGGCCACTGCTTAGCCCTGTGGCAGGGTGCTGCTGGGCACTGGCTGACTGAGTAATGCTGTCTTTGAAACTTCTCTGTAGCACAGTGTCTCAGCCTTGCATCAAGCTCAGGGTAAGAAGTAGCAAGCAGATACAGCTACAAAGATGTGTGGGAATAACACAGACACTTTTCCCATGGACCCCAATGGTTTGTAATTCTTGTCCATTGCAGAGTTTCTAGTACAAACTTTCAGTTAAAGAGACAGATGACACATTTCACTGGCTGGCACTTATCAGCAGCTCTGGGGGAGAATATCAGAGGAAACTGTCAGAAAATGACAGTGTCACGGTTCAGTCACTAACTAAATGAAAAAGACACAGTGCTGAACCAGGCCTGACCTTATCCTGCTTGTCTTTCTCCTCTTTCTGCTTCCATTGCCGCTAGAAGAACAGAACCAGAGCCAGGGGCAAGAGAAGACAGAAGGAGACAGAGGAGACTTTGGTGACACTGTTTGGGATACAGAGAGCCATATGGAGGGGTGTGTGGGCTCTAGAAGCTGCAGCATGTGAGCAAGGACACTGCCAACCTGTGAAGTTGCCCAGGAATTGCCCTCTTCAAGCCACCTTGACAATCCCACAGCCTTAATATACATGGCTATGGCAGCTGACCCGACTCTCCATCTACATTTTCTTATGAAATAAAGTCAGTCATGCAAACTCATGTATTCCCTGATGACCAGATATCCTTTTAACTTTTGGTTCTTTGAGTTTTGCATGACTATCAGAGACCACATCCTCACTTTCTCCTTTAATTTTGATTGGTATCTAATTTGTTTACAATGCTGTCTTAGTTTCAGGTGTGCAGCAAAGTGATCAGTTATGTATATCGACTCTTTTTCAGATTCTTTCCCATATAAGCCACTGCAGAGTACTACACAGGCCTGTGCTATACAGCAGTCCTTATTAGCTGTCTATTCTTTGCTTTACCCTGAGGCAGAGCAGGGCGCAGGTCTGTCCCTTGCCAGCTGTGTGGCACTGATCAAGCATCCTACTCTGAGGTTCTGTTTCCTAAAATGCCAGGTACGATAACAACTCTTACTGAGGAGAACTGTTGTTTAGATTACAGATCATGCTTGTGTAGCTCCCCACAGACATCTTCAAATATGAGAAACGCTTAGTCACTGGCAGCCATTTAGAAAGTTACTTATTTTTTCTCATCTTGCTATCTTTCATTTCCTCCCTTTATTATCTATTGTGTATAGTCTGGAGGAGGATCTATAGCAAGAAGACATCCTTCACATTCTTCTCTCATTGATCTGAGTCCACTGCAGCCAAAATGTACAATATCTTATTGCTTCTACTAATCCTGGCTGCCTGTAGTTATCTTCTTCCAATAAGTTATGGGAATCAGACTACATATTTTTTAACTAACCAAAAATATTTAAAATTGTCTTTGATCCTCCTCTGCACTTATCAGATTGCCAAAGTTGAAGTAAGGTATTAATACTTAGTGCTGGGAGATGGGCACCTGAGGTCTCGCGGTGGTGTTTGGAGTATAAATTGCTATAACTTTGACCCACTGCAGATGTCAAGATGACAAAAGTCTTAAAATATGCACATACTTTGACTTGGTAATGGCACCTCAAGGAACTTATCCTAAAGATATTATATCTGTGTGCAAAAATGTTTTTGCAGCATGTATAATAATGAAAACGGAGGAAAAATCTAAATGTCAAAAATAGATCTGTTCTCTCTGTCCATTGTGATACATTCATATAATGGAAGACTTATTTTAAAAAATTATGCTATAAAATCACATTTACTGATACAGAAAGACATTTGTATACTGTGTGTGTAACAAATACAGTAACTAAAACAGTTTCAATGGGGGGCCCTGACATAGGGGGGACCCTTCCTCAGCTCTTCTAGAGAACAGGTTGGGGAGGAGATGATGATCTCTGGTCTCTTCTCTGCTCTCTCTGTCGCTCCCCAGTGGAAGGGATTTTCATAAAAGTTAGGGAAATTAGGTAAATGTCTCTGTAGGTGTATGCCTGTTGTGGACTAAATGTGTGTGTCCCTCCAAAATCCAAATGTTGAAATCCTAACCCCAAATTTGATGGCATCAAGAGGTGGGGACGTTAGAAGGTGATTAGGNCCCAATGCCTGCAGGGGCCCTGGCCACCCCAAGAGGTCTCCTTCCTATTCCCCTCTCAATCCTGTCCTCCTTCTAGGCTGGCAGATTATGGGTTATGGAGCAAACTGGTCATGTGAGCAAATTCCTCAATAACTTTTTCTTTTATTCTCTCCTTTATTTTCTTTTATTCTCCAGAACTGAATCCTTTTTCATTTCACATGCTTATCACATGATACCTTCAGATCTGGGCTCAGGCAAAATTCTTATGGAAGTGCTGACCTTGAGAAAACACCTGAGCTCAGCCAGCACAGCCCTTGTCCCTGGGCACAAATGGCCACTGCTTAGCCCTGTGGCAGGGTGCTGCTGGGCACTGGCTGACTGAGTAATGCTGTCTTTGAAACTTCTCTGTAGCACAGTGTCTCAGCCTTGCATCAAGCTCAGGGTAAGTAGTAGCAAGCAGATACAGCTACAAAGATGTGTGGGAATAACACAGACACTTTTCCCATGGACCCCAATGGTTTGTAATTCTTGTCCATTGCAGAGTTTCTAGTACAAACTTTCAGTTAAAGAGACAGATGACACATTTCACTGGCTGGCACTTATCAGCAGCTCTGGGGGAGAATATCAGAGGAAACTGTCAGAAAATGACAGTGTCACGGTTCAGTCACTAACTAAATGAAAAAGACACAGTGCTGAACCAGGCCTGACCTTATCCTGCTTGTCTTTCTCCTCTTTCTGCTTCCATTGCCGCTAGAAGAACAGAACCAGAGCCAGGGGCAAGAGAAGACAGAAGGAGACAGAGGAGACTTTGGTGACACTGTTTGGGATACAGAGAGCCATATGGAGGGGTGTGTGGGCTCTAGAAGCTGCAGCATGTGAGCAAGGACACTGCCAACCTGTGAAGTTGCCCAGGAATTGCCCTCTTCAAGCCACCTTGACAATCCCACAGCCTTAATATACATGGCTATGGCAGCTGACCCGACTCTCCATCTACATTTTCTTATGAAATAAAGAAAGTCATGCAAACTCATGTATTCCCTGATGACCAGATATCCTTTTAACTTTTGGTTCTTTGAGTTTTGCATGACTATCAGAGACCACATCCTCACTTTCTCCTTTAATTTTGATTGGTATCTAATTTGTTTACAATGCTGTCTTAGTTTCAGGTGTGCAGCAAAGTGATCAGTTATGTATATCGACTCTTTTTCAGATTCTTTCCCATATAAGCCACTGCAGAGTACTACACAGGCCTGTGCTATACAGCAGTCCTTATTAGCTGTCTATTCTTTGCTTTACCCTGAGGCAGAGCAGGGCGCAGGTCTGTCCCTTGCCAGCTGTGTGGCACTGATCAAGCATCCTACTCTGAGGTTCTGTTTCCTAAAATGCCAGGTACGATAACAACTCTTACTGAGGAGAACTGTTGTTTAGATTACAGATCATGCTTGTGTAGCTCCCCACAGACATCTTCAAATATGAGAAACGCTTAGTCACTGGCAGCCATTTAGAAAGTTACTTATTTTTTCTCATCTTGCTATCTTTCATTTCCTCCCTTTATTATCTATTGTGTATAGTCTGGAGGAGGATCTATAGCAAGAAGACATCCTTCACATTCTTCTCTCATTGATCTGAGTCCACTGCAGCCAAAATGTACAATATCTTATTGCTTCTACTAATCCTGGCTGCCTGTAGTTATCTTCTTCCAATAAGTTATGGGAATCAGACTACATATTTTTTAACTAACCAAAAATATTTAAAATTGTCTTTGATCCTCCTCTGCACTTATCAGATTGCCAAAGTTGAAGTAAGGTATTAATACTTAGTGCTGGGAGATGGGCACCTGAGGTCTCGCGGTGGTGTTTGGAGTATAAATTGCTATAACTTTGACCCACTGCAGATGTCAAGATGACAAAAGTCTTAAAATATGCACATACTTTGACTTGGTAATGGCACCTCAAGGAACTTATCCTAAAGATATTATATCTGTGTGCAAAAATGTTTTTGCAGCATGTATAATAATGAAAACGGAGGAAAAATCTAAATGTCAAAAATAGATCTGTTCTCTCTGTCCATTGTGATACATTCATATAATGGAAGACTTATTTTAAAAAATTATGCTATAAAATCACATTTACTGATACAGAAAGACATTTGTATACTGTGTGTGTAACAAATACAGTAACTAAAACAGTTTCAATGGGGGGCCCTGACATAGGGGGGACCCTTCCTCAGCTCTTCTAGAGAGCAGGTTGGGGAGGAGATGATGATCTCTAGTCTCTTCTCTGCTCTCTCTGTCGCTCCCCAGGGGAAGGGATTTTCATAAAAGTTAGGGAAATTAGGTAAATGTCCCTGTAGGTGTATGCCTGTTGTGGACTAAATGTGTGTGTCCCTCCAAAATCCAAATGTTGAAATCCTAACCCCAAATTTGATGGCATCAAGAGGTGGGGACGTTAGAAGGTGATTAGGCCATACTCTCTCTAGAATGTGCCCAGGGGATTTATAACAGTTGAGCTAGACAAAAATCACATGCTATTCACAATAACCAAGATATGGAAGCAACCTAAATGTCCACTGATGAATGAATGGATAAAAAAGATATGGTTACATATTTATGATGGAATATTACTTAGCCTTTAAAAAGAATGAAATAATGCTATTGTAGCAACATGAATGGAACCTAGAGAGTGTCATACTGAATGAAATAAGCCAGAGGAAGACAAATACCATATGATATCACTTATATGTGGAATCTAAAATATGATACAAATGAACTTATTTACAAAATAGAAACAAACTCACAGACATAGAAAACAAGCTTATGGTTATCAAAAGAGAGGGGGTAATAAATTTGGAGTTTGGGATTAAAAGATACACACTACCATATCTAAAACAGATAAACAACAAGGACCTATAGTACAAAGGTCTTATTTAGATATGTACAGTATAGCACAGGGAACTGTACTCAATATTTTAATAACCTAGAGGGGAAAAATATATAAATATGTACATCTATAACTGAATCACTTTGCTGTACACCTGAAACCAACTCAATTTATTAATCAACTATACTTTGATTTTAAAAAAGAAGCATATACAAGACAATGGTAAAGTCAAACTGATATCACAGGATGTATATATTAAAGGAACTCAAAAACATAATTTAAAAGACACATCTATATCAGTGTTCATAATAGCACTCTTTACAACAGCCAAGGCATGGAAGCAACCTAAATGTCCATTGACAGATGAATGGATAAAGAAGATTGGTACATATTCACAATGGAATATTACTCAGCCATGAAAAGGAACAAATTGGGTCATTTGTAGTGATAAGTCTGTCATACAGAGTGAAGTAAATCAGAAAAAGAAAAAGAAATATGGGTTGTATGGGGAATGGGAGGAAAGTCCCAGAGAGAAGGGTGATAATACATACATACACACACACACACACACACACACACACACACACACACACACACACACACTCTTACGGGCTGATTCATTTTGTTTTATAGCAAAAACTAACACAACATTGCAAAGCAATTTTACTCCAATTAAAAATAAATGAATAAAGGAAATTCCATAGTCAGAATGAACATAATTCCATTTTCCCTAAAGTTCCACCAAACCAATTGCTAGGAAACTAGAAGCAACACAATGAGAAGAGGGTAGCATGGTTTTCTTGACACAGACTCTGTAAAGAGTGCTGACAATGACATGGCAAGTTTGACAGTCAGGAGAGAAGGAATCTGAACACATACAAACACTGACCCTCTGAGGACACTGGTAAAAAGGGACACCCAGCAGGGTCTGTCTCTGATCTAATCGACCCTGTGAGCATGGCTGAGTCCATGAAGGCTAAAATACCTGATTTTCACAATGATGATCCCAAGTAATCAAGAAAAGGTTACACTTCACATTCAGAATTCTCTGCTTAAGAAGGCAAGGGAGCATGTAATCCATTTGAGTAACATTTTAATTTCAAATAGTTAAAAATTCTGTAAAAACAGTTTGGGTGCTTAAAGGGTTAAGTGACAATTACCTGGAAAATTCACTTAAGTAAAACAAGTTCGTCCCTAAAGACTCTAGATCAGTGAGGTAGTGGGTAGTTGTATTTAGTTAGGTTTCTAGCACTTCTTTGACATTTCATTGTCTAATTTCATGAAGCTTTTCAAAATTCCTCACTTTCAAGGAACATAAATTCCTTGAGGCTAAAGATTCTGACACCCTTTCTTGGATATTCCACATCCCTGTTATATTGGCCTTTTTTTTTCCTGCCACAAATGATGAACTTACATTCACAAAAATAACAGACCCCTGAGGCATGCATCAACTTTGACCAAGCCCTCTTAACATTTTGCAAACCCTTTTGAATTATGGTAAGCAGTCTTAGAAGCATCTTTTGCAACCCTTTATCAACCATTTGACCTAGAAAATACAAAAGAACAATCAATATATAAATAAAGTTAGCATAATTTTTTAAAGCAACCTTTACGTTTTGAAAAGAGTATTTTCTCCTTTTAGAAGATGTCTGTTCTCTTCTACCAATCCTGGATTTCAGGTGCAGTATTTACAGCCTCCAACCAACTCTGCTTGCTTCATGCTCACCTTTACAATTCAAACTGACTCTGGCCAATCTATTCTGTTACTGTTTGTCCTGAATTCACTGGTTTTTGCATACTCACAGACTCCCCTAATTTGTCTCAATTCTAGAGTGAAGGGGAGATTCTGTCAGCAACCAAGGACCCCTGTTCAGTCCCAAATGGTAGGTTTTCCCTCCGGTTCCAGGGCTTGTCCCTATACTTGTGTTTCTAAGTGTACCATTAAATCCCCCTGGTTTGTCTGGTTGTTGAATATAGTATGCAGTGTTAAACACATTGCACCCTTAGAGCTATTTTCTTTTTTATCTTCATTTCAAAAATCTGAACATAAAGCTAGCATGTACTTGAACTCTTGGTGAAAATTAAATGTTAATAAAGTAGTATACCCATTTTTTAAATAAAAGAGTCGTTTCAGTTCAGGCCTGCCCTTTTCAGATAACATGAGTACTTTAAACACACAGGATATGCCAGCCTACCCACTGATCTCATTGCCTAATACTGTCCCATTATGCATCTTTTCCCCAAATATAACTTGCTGCAGTTTGGTAAATGTGCTGAAATCCTTGATGCTTTCTAATCTGCTGGAAAAACCATTTCCTCCTTCACACTTTCTAAGTCTAGTTCACGAGTCATTGCTCTCAAGAAAACTTCCATTCTCACCAGTATTGCAAAATGAGTGTAGTTACTGTCCCATTTTTGAAGATGACGAGAAAACCTTGAGAGGCTACAGAACCCCCATGAGGTCACGGCCTGGGCACCAGAGAAAGAACTAGTCCATCAAGTGTCTCTCTTGGTGGCATTTTTCTCATTGTATAGGGAACCACTGTAGGTGCAGCCCCCGGGTTGGCAAACCTTTCTCCACTTGATATTCCAGGGCGGGGGGCCCATGTGTCACACTGTGGTCCCCCTGTGTGGCACAAGCAAAGGGGCCCAGGAGGGGTGTTTCTCACCTGGCGTGTTGAGCAAGCGAGATCTCTTGCAGTGGTAGGCTACCTCCTGCTCACAGTGCTCAGAGCCATCGATCACTGCTTCCAGCTGCTCCAGGCTGCCTCCATAGTCCAAGGTCATGGAGTAGGGCTTCTCAGGGTTGGCACCTTGCACATGGGTCAATTCTGTGTTGTTGTGCTGCATCAACGTCCAGATCTTGTCCTCTGCCCAGAAAACACAACGCAAGCAAGGTGAAAAGATGATCATGCTTATAGGGCTCCAAAAAGCTGGAAAAGTGAAACAGGATTGTGTGAGCAGTGTGATGTTTGGTGGCTGCAGGTGCATCAATTAATTGCCACTTGAGTGCTCTACTCATGATAAGAATTTAACCAGAGAATTTTTGTTTCTCTTAGAGTTACACCCAGAGGTAGTGTGGGGGTTAATCATCTTAAGAGCTAAATTTGTGAAGCCCTTACTCCGCAANTGAGAAGAGGGTAGCATGGTTTTCTTGACACAGACTCTGTAAAGAGTGCTGAGAATGACATGGCAAGTTTGACAGTCAGGAGAGAAGGAATCTGAACACATACAAACACTGACCCTCTGAGGACACTGGTAAAAAGGGACACCCAGCAGGGTCTGTCTCTGATCTAATCGACCCTGTGAGCATGGCTGAGTCCATGAAGGCTAAAATACCTGATTTTCACAATGATGATCCCAAGTAATCAAGAAAAGGTTACACTTCACATTCAGAATTCTCTGCTTAAGAAGGCAAGGGAGCATGTAATCCATTTGAGTAACATTTTAATTTCAAATAGTTAAAAATTCTGTAAAAACAGTTTGGGTGCTTAAAGGGTTAAGTGACAATTACCTGGAAAATTCACTTAAGTAAAACAAGTTCATCCCTAAAGACTCTAGATCAGTGAGGTAGTGGGTAGTTGTATTTAGTTAGGTTTCTAGCACTTCTTTGACATTTCATTGTCTAATTTCATGAAGCTTTTCAAAATTCCTCACTTTCAAGGAACATAAATTCCTTGAGGCTAAAGATTCTGACACCCTTTCTTGGATATTCCACATCCCTGTTATATTGGCCTTTTTTTTTCCTGCCACAAATGATGAACTTACATTCACAAAAATAACAGACCCCTGAGGCATGCATCAACTTTGACCAAGCCCTCTTAACATTTTGCAAACCCTTTTGAATTATGGTAAGCAGTCTTAGAAGCATCTTTTGCAACCCTTTATCAACCATTTGACCTAGAAAATACAAAAGAACAATCAATATATAAATAAAGTTAACATAATTTTTTAAAGCAACCTTTACGTTTTGAAAAGAGTATTTTCTCCTTTTAGAAGATGTCTGTTCTCTTCTACCAATCCTGGATTTCAGGTGCAGTATTTACAGCCTCCAACCAACTCTGCTTGCTTCATGCTCACCTTTACAATTCAAACTGACTCTGGCCAATCTATTCTGTTACTGTTTGTCCTGAATTCACTGGTTTTTGCATACTCACAGACTCCCCTGATTTGTCTCAATTCTAGAGTGAAGGGGAGATTCTGTCAGCAACCAAGGACCCCTGTTCAGTCCCGAATGGTAGGTTTTCCCTCCGGTTCCAGGGCTTGTTCCTATACTTGTGCTTCTAAGTGTACCATTAAATCCCCCTGGTTTGTCTGGTTGTTGAATATAGTATGCAGTGTTAAACACATTGCACCCTTAGAGCTATTTTCCTTTTTATCTTCATTTCAAAAATCTGAACATAAAGCTAGCATGTACTTAAACTCTTGGTGAAAATTAAATGTTAATAAAGTAGTATACCCATTTTTTAAATAAAAGAGTCGTTTCAGTTCAGGCCTGCCCTTTTCAGATAACATGAGTACTTTAAACACACAGGATATGCCAGCCTACCCACTGATCTCATTGCCTAATACTGTCCCATTATGCATCTTTTCCCCAAATATAACTTGCTGCAGTTTGGTAAATGTGCTGAAATCCTTGATGCTTTCTAATCTGCTGGAAAAACCATTTCCTCCTTCACACTTTCTAAGTCTAGTTCACGAGTCATTGCTCTCAAGAAAACTTCCATTCTCACCAGTACTGCAAAATGAGTGTAGTTACTGTCCCATTTTTGAAGATGACGAGAAAACCTTGAGAGGCTACAGAACCCCCATGAGGTCACGGCCTGGGCACCAGAGAAAGAACTAGTCCATCAAGTGTCTCTCTTGGTGGCATTTTTCTCATTGTATAGGGAACCACTGTAGGTGCAGCCCCCGGGTTGGCAAACCTTTCTCCACTTGATATTCCAGGGCGGGGGGCCCATGTGTCACACTGTGGTCCCCCTGTGTGGCACAAGCAAAGGGGCCCAGGAGGGGTGTTTCTCACCTGGCGTGTTGAGCAAGCGAGATCTCTTGCAGTGGTAGGCTACCTCCTGCTCACAGTGCTCAGAGCCATCGATCACTGCTTCCAGCTGCTCCAGGCTGCCTCCATAGTCCAAGGTCATGGAGTAGGGCTTCTCAGGGTTGGCACCTTGCACATGGGTCAATTCTGTGTTGTTGTGCTGCATCAACGTCCAGATCTTGTCCTCTGCCCAGAAAACACAACGCAAGCAAGGTAAAAAGATGATCATGCTTATAGGGCTCCAAAAAGCTGGAAAAGTGAAACAGGATTGTGTGAGCAGTGTGATGTTAGGTGGCTGCAGGTGCATCAATTAATTGCCACTTGAGTGCTCTACTCATGATAAGAATTTAACCAGAGAATTTTTGTTTCTCCTAGAGTTACACCCAGAGGTAGTGTGGGGGTTAATCATCTTAAGAGCTAAATTTGTGAAGCCCTTACTCCGCAAGTTCCATGCTTAGTGTCTATTATCTCATTGAAAATGGACATGATTTATGAAAAGTCATAAAACAAAAATAGAAACAGACAACAGAACAGGAATAAAGGAAATGAATTCATCATTTGTGGGAAGGACAATTTGGAAGGGGAAGAACTTAGAAATGAGATATTTTGTGATCAGAAATAGAATATAACTAAATATGCTCAGAGATAACTGTCATGATGATGACATACATAGAAGAATAGAGATCACTGACAAATTATCAAATGTACAACCTGTTGGTAATTAAATGAACAAAAATAAAATAAATAAATAAATAAAACAAATCATCTAAATCAGAGAGAGTTGGTCTTGCTATGTTAAAAACAAAGGAAAAGTGAATAAGGAAAACTAGGCAGGTTTTCTAAGATTATATAGTTAGTTAATGACTAAGTGAGAATTGGAATCCAGAATGTCTGACTCCAAGACACTACTTTCAGATAGTGATACACACTCTTCCTCACAAGAGAAACACTAGCATAGATCATTTTCTCAGAGAACCATAAGTATCACTTTGAAAATAAGACCTATTCACAGAAAGCATGTGTGACATATACATCATAAAAAGGATGAGAATGTGTAATACACACATGCATGCAAGGCACTTAACTGAAGCTTGTTATTTATTCTCCATGATACACCTACTTATCAAAAATATTTTAAGAGTTTTACATTAAAATAGCATGCAGAGATGAGGGCCTAAATATCAGGGAAGGAGAACATGCTTTGCCTTCTATTTGTAAGAATGTAAGGTGAAGAGAGGAGAAGAATTTTATTTTTAGAGCTTGGGAGACCCGCACTTGAAAGCTATTCTATGAAGAATGAGCTTGGGCAAGTCTCTTCACTTTTGGAGGGGCTTAATTTTATCATCAGTTTTAAGAAAAGAAGTTATGAAGTCACAGGACATTTGGGATGCATCAGACATTCTGGAATAATAGACTAAAATATTTTTAGCAATCAGACATAGAACTGAATTCCAAACTTGCTCACAAATAGTGACAGAGGAAGCAGGAGGACTTGAAAAGCTTTTGTCATCTGAGAATCTTGCCCACATAATAACATCATTACTCTTCATAGATGTTCAGAGCTGAAAAAGAACCTTGCCCAGACTTCATGTGGTTTCCGTCCTCTCNTTGCTCACAAATAGTGACAGAGGAAGCAGGAGGACTTGAAAAGCTTTTGTCATCTGAGAATCTTGCCCACATAATAACATCATTACTCTTCATAGATGTTCAGAGCTGAAAAAGAACCTTGCCCAGATTTCATGTGGTTTCCGTCCTCTCTCTCACTCATTTAGTTTTACAAATGAGGAAACCAGAGTCTAGGAAGTAAAGGAATGACCCACAACATATCTATTAGATGAGAATGGTAAGCATATACACTGCCACTGTAACAAATATTTCTAGTTACAGTATATAACCAGCACTTCTTAGAAGCAAGAGGGTGGCAGCTGGCCATGAAAAAGAAAATAATATTAAAAACAACTGGCAAGCAGAATCCCAGGGTTTTACTTTCTCTCTCTCTCAATTCTGTATATGAGTTAGGATAAGTAGCTTCATTGCCCTGCGCTTCAGTTTCCATATATTAGAAAAAAGAGGAAGAGAAAGTTTGATCTTCACAGTTCCTGAATGAGGAAATATTTATTGCAGCAGAAAATTAAACACTGCTCAAACATTCTGATTCTTCTTAACACTCTTTTCTGAAACCAAGCCCCTGATAACCCATATCTCCAATGTTTAATTGAATGACATTTTCTATAAAGTCTAAAAAAAATCAGAAGTTTATTGAATTTTGATTTTGAAAGCAAAAATAAGGCTTGATTTATATTGGTAAAAATAATAATGTTACACAGACAATGAACCAGAAATTTCAAAAATGTTGGTGCCAGTACAGACAAATGTCGATAAAATAACCAAAGAAAGTAGTCATTCAATAATACAACACTGTAGAGGGAGAAATAAAAACTGCCAATTTTGAAATGTTCATGGTACTTTCAAGAAACAGAACTCTAATGAGATGCCATGTTACTGTTCCATTCTAAGATATTTTATATACATTATCACCAGTACTCATAATAATCATGACAGATATCAATATAAATATAGATACAAGTATAGATATTATTATAAGTATCCATATAGATACAGATATAAGAAGGAAAGAGAAAGTAAACTTGTCCCCAATCTCAATGTGTCCAATCTGTCTGACTCTAAAATTGGTCCTCACAACATCACTAAATTACACAAATTTGGATTTCCTTCTAAATTTACACTGATTTTCATACCTTTGTCCATCCAGTGTTCACACACTAATTAAACAATTTGCTTATTCATTTACTCATTAGCTCATTTTTTTTCCACAATCTTACTCTATCTTTGACAAGAGGGAAAAGAAAGAGTGGTATCAGAGAGACAATCTTTTATCCCAAAGCCACGAATATCGCAAACCTCTCCTTCTGGGCCCGGAGAGTGAAGTTTTCACAGTTGAACTCTTGGCACTTTTTGACATATGTGATAGACAGAAGACACAAAGGAACAATTAAGGGCTCCAAAAGCTCCCCTCAATTCACTTAACACACATCACAAGCACAGTCTGACCAACAGGAAGAGAGACGATTACTCGAAACCTCATTTCAAAGACAGCCTTTGTCATCTCATTATTTTTCTCCTGGGTGATAGAAACATAAAGACTAAAAATAAGATTACTGGATGTTATCTTTTTCTCACTTTCTATTTTTTATCCCAATTCCTGGGTTGCTGTGCAGATTAAGCCCTGAACCTGATGAAACATGAAAAGCCAGGGGTCAGTGCCACTCAGGAGAGTCAGCTTTGATGGCTGATGTTCCTGATACATGGAATAAGGTAGGGACAGGTAGTTTTAGCTAGGGAAGGTATAGGTGAAAGATCTCAAGCAACATTCATTTTGAATAGTCTTTTAGAGGGATGGAGGGTGATCCATGCATAGACCTACATATACTATAAATAAAACTGGACTCATGAGCTAAATGTTCAAGATGGTAAATTTAATCAGTGGGCAATGGACGGAGTGTGAATTTTGGCCTCAGAAGATCTAGATTTGTGAGTCAGCCTTACACTTACTGGCTAAGCATACTTGGTCAAATGATTACTTTTCTGAAGTTCAGTTTCTTCATCAATTATACTTTAAAAAGCAGCAATGATGCCAACTGTAGAGGAAGACTGAGAGGAGATCAGTGTGAGGAACTCTGTTATTAACTAAATAACTAGGTATTTAATAGACATCTGTGTGTATCACTTAGATAAAGATATATGACATCTCCAACTCCAGGAGCTCACAGATGTCCGATGCTGATATTAACAAAAGCATTAAAAACAGGAGAAGCTGTGACTGGTCTCTTGTAGTTCTCAGGGTAGCCTGCTTCAAGAAGGTTGTTTCCCAATCCAAGAAGGAGACCCACAGACACCTANACTCATGAGCTAAATGTTCAAGATGGTAAATTTAATCAGTGGGCAATGGACGGAGTGTGAATTTTGGCCTCAGAAGATCTAGATTTGTGAGTCAGCCTTACACTTACTGGCTAAGCATACTTGGTCAAATGATTACTTTTCTGAAGTTCAGTTTCTTCATCAATTATACTTTAAAAAGCAGCAATGATGCCAACTGTAGAGGAAGACTGAGAGGAGATCAGTGTGAGGAACTCTGTTATTAACTAAATAACTAGGTATTTAATAGACATCTGTGTGTATCACTTAGATAAAGATATATGACATCTCCAACTCCAGGAGCTCACAGATGTCCGATACTGATATTAACAAAAGCATTAAAAACAGGAGAAGCTATGACTAGTCTCTTGTAGTTCTCAGGGTAGCCTGCTTCAAGAAGGTTGTTTCCCAATCCAAGAAGGAAGACCCACAGACACCTAGAGGAAAAATACAGTAAGCTTGACCTTCTCTCTGCAGATCCATGGGAAAAACATACCAGATTCAAAAGTCACAGAATGGAAAATGCTTCCCCCTGGTAGTCTGTGAACTTGGATTTTCACACAAGGAAACCAAACAGGTTTCGCTCTAACTCGAGTAAGTCCAGTTTCATGCAGAGACCAAGGAGGAAATCAGCTAAAAGCTATGATTGGCAGAGTATTAAAATCCTCCAGGCTCCAAACACCACCCTCAGCTGATCTGCCTCCAGCACCATTCTTCTGCCACATGGCATCCACCCTAAGTGCTAGTCTCTAAAAATGCATTTAAGACTTCAAGGTACCATGAGACAGCCTGGCTTTAGAAACCTGCCCATCTGATGAACGTCTATGTTTTACTCTAGTAGGAAGACCTTGAACAAGTTACATACATCTCTAAAGTTTCCTCACTGGTAAATAGTATATTTAATCTTTCCACCCGTGATGATATAATAACTCAGTATTATGTTTTACATGGACACGTAACTGGTTGCCTGGCATGCAAAAGAGTGAAAAATCTTTATATTCAAACTTTTCTATGATATTAAAATGAGGACTGGGACTTCAATCCTTAGAAGGTTAGGAGTGGGAAAATCATCCTGCAAAGGAGGTTAGCTAGCAGACTCCTTGTGATACAGCTGCTGCTGTATATAATAAATGATTATTATCTTGTTGAATTACCTTTTCACTCTGAAATAGCTTCATGTGTTTCTAGATTTATTTTCATTCCTTGCATTTCAGAAATGTCTACAACAGAATATGTCGTTTAGCCCTCATAGACCCAGAAACCTAGAAAATCATTGCCCGTGATACCACGGTTTGCTACCCAGGTCATTCTCTATTGTTTCTTCTATTGTATTCAGTCCCATGATGAGAAACAGAGCCCCTCTTTCTAACTTGCTTAAAGGAATATGAGTATTGAGTTACTCAAGACAAATTGTCTGCTTAAGAAAGGACTGCATTTTAATATTTTCTAAACTGGTAGAAACTTATCCAATTCACTAAGGATCTTAGTTAGTCTAAAATAAGTTATTATGCATTTTAATGTTTATTATCCAATAAATGGCTGGCAAATATTTTCTCTAATTTCCTAGATTGCTTTTTAATTTTGTTGACTATTTCTTGTGCTGTGCAGAAGCTCTTTAATCTGAGGTAGTCCCACTTACTGATTTTTTTGTTTGTTTGTTTCTTCTGCTTCTGTTGTCAGAGTAAAAAAAATCATTGTCAGAATGTCAAAGGGGTTTCTTCCTTATGTTTTCTTCTAGGTTTTTATGCCATCAGACCTTCTGTTGAAGCTTTTACTCTTTTTCAAGTTAATTTTTGAGTAGTATAATATACGGGTCTGATTATTTGCCTGTCCAGTTTTGCCCTCTCCATTTGTTGAAAAGATTATCCTTTACTCTTGAGTATTCTTGGCTCCCTTGTCAAATATCAATTGATCCTTTATGTGAGAGCTCATTTCTGGGCTCTCTATTCTGTTCTACTGATATATGTGGCTATTTTATGCTAATATCATATTGTATTAATTATTATAACTTTGGGAAAATGGATAGATGTTGCTTTAAGTGCACAAACTTGTGATTAGCAGATAAATAAGTCCTGGATATCTAATGCACAGCTTAATAATTAGTCAACAATACTGTATTATAAACTGCAAAGTTGCTATGACACTAGGTCTCAATTGTTCCCACTAGAAAAAAGGAAAATAATTACATGACATAATAGAGGTGTTAGCTAAACACGGTAATCATACTGTAATATATAAATGTATAAAATCAGCACATTGTACATCTTAAAATTACACAAAGTTTTATGGCAATTATATATAATCACTCACCTAAAGCCAGACTTCCTGGAATGTGAGGTCAGGTGGGCTTTGGGAAGCATCACTACGAACAAAGCTAGTAGAGGCAATGGAATTCCAGTTGAGCTATTTCAAATCCTAAAAGATAATGCTGTGAAAGTGCTGCATTNTGAATAGTGCTGCAATGAACATAGGAGCGTGTGCATCTTTTTGAGTTGCAGTTTTATCCAGGAATGGGATGGCTGGATCATATAGTAGCTCTATTTTTAGTTTTCTGAGAAACCTCCATACTGTTTCCCAGAGGCTGCACCAACTTGCTTTCTCACCAGCAGTGTGGGAGGGTTCCCTTTTCTCCACAGCCTCGCCTGCATTTCATATCTGTAGACTTTAATGACGGCCATTCTGACTGGTGGGACTTCCCTGGTGGCTCACACGGTAAAGAATCTGCCTGCAATACAGAAGACCTAGGTTCAATCCCTGGGTTGGGAAGATCCCCTGGAGAAGGAAATGGCAACCCACTCCAGTTTTCTTGCCTAGAAAATTCCATGCACAAAGGAGCCTGGAAAGCTACAGTCCATGGGGTCGCAAAGAGTTGGACCTGTCTCTTATACACATCTATAAACTGTGGAAAATTCTCAAAGAGATGGGAATACCAGACCACCTGACCTGCCTCTTGAGAAACCTGTATGCAGGTCAGGAAGCAACCGTTAGAATTGGACATGGAACAACAGACTAGCTCCAAATAGGAAAAGGAGTACGTCAAGGCTGTATATTGCCACTCTGTTTATTTAAGTTATATGCAGAGTACATCATGAGAAATGCTGGGCTGGAGGAAACACAAGCTGAAATCAAGATTGCCAGGAGAAATATCAGTAACCTCAGATATGCAGATGACATCACCCTTATGGCAGAAAGTGAAGAGGAACTAAAGAGTCTCTTGATGAAAGTAAAAGAGGAGAGTGAAAAAGTTGGCTTATAGCTCAACATTCAGAAAACGAAGATCATGGCATCTGGTCCCATCACTTCATGGCAAATAGATGGGGAAACAGTGGAAACAATGGCTGACTTTATTTTTCTGGACTCCAAAATCACTGCAGATGGTGACTGCAGCCATGAAATTAAAAGACGCTTACTCCTTGGAAGGAAAGTTATGACCAATTTAGACAACATATTAAAAAGCAGAGACATTATTTTGACAACAAAGGTCCATCTAGTCAAGGCTATGGTTTTTCCCATGGTCATGTATGGATGTGAGAGTTGGACTATAAAGAAAGCTGAGCACTGAAGAATTGATGCTTCTGAAGTGTGGTGCTGGAGAAGACTCTTGAGAGTCTCTTGGCCTGCAAGGATATCCATCCAGTCCATCCTAAAGGAGATCAGTCCTGGGTGTTCATTGGAAGGACTGATGTTGAAGCTGAAACTCCAATACTTTGGCCGCCTGATGAGAAGAGCTGACTCATTTGAAAAGACCCTGATGCTGGGAAAGATTGAGGGCAAGAGGAGAAGTGGATGACAGAGGATGAGATGGTTTGATGGCATCACCAACTCGATGGACATGGGTTTGTGTAGACTCCAGGAGTTGGTGATGGACAGAGAGGCCTGGCATGCTATGGTTTACGGGGTCACAAAGAGTTGGACACGACTGAGCGAATGAACTGTATTGAACTGAAAAAACAAAATGTTTGCTTTTTAAAAGCAGCACTCACCATAAAACATTAAGCAGAGTTCCATGTGCTATACAATAAGTTGTCATTTGTTAACTATTTTATACATATATCAATAGTATGTATATATCTCAATCCCTATCTCATAGCATGCACCATTCATCCAATCCTCTATTTTCCTCCTTACTGTCAGTGCACCTGTTCTCTACATCTGTGTCTCTGTTTCTGCCTTGCAAACTCTGTGGTGACCTAAATGGGTAGGAAATCCAAAAAACAGGGGTATATGAATGCATGCTGCTAATTCACTCGTCTGTCCAGCAGAAACTAATACAACACTATAAAGCAAATAAACCCAAATTTAAAAACAACAACAACAAACAGCATTCAGTCCAGTGCACTTGCCTGAGTATAAGTGATGCTGTAAGGTATTATGCCACTTTTAACTATAAAGAACTTATGGGTTATAGGCCATCAAACAGCATGTGTTGTAGAGATCCAAGGCTTCATTTCAAAAACATGACAAGGCTTGTTATGAAGACTAGTACCGCATTTCCTATATTGCTCTGTGGATTTAGCTTTCAAGTCTATCTTCTTACAAACTTGAGACCTCCCAGGATGTGAAATGCATCATTCTGTATATACTGCGTGCTAGTCCCCAGGGCATAGACACAGAAGAATAAGGCATGCTGAACTCTTTCAAAAATCTTACCATCATTTGAGGGGGAAAGTGGCATATATAGGAGAACCACAAATGCCTCATGCTAATATAAGCACTCTTGAGATTACGAGTAAATGAGGATGCCCAGAGATCTGCTGGGGCTGGGTTGGAGCTAGTGGTAGAGAAACTGTATTCTGTTTCCCCTGAGAATAGACAGGTCAACACTGGTCTTTCATCTGTGGACCATCAGTATTTTGGCTAGCACTAAGCACCCTGCAAGACTTCAGGAAATCTTTATCAAGAGGAGGCTAATCGTCAGCATGTACAGTAAGTCCCTTACATATGAACGCTCAAGTTGCAAAGATGTAAATGTTTGTTCCATCAGGGCCAGGCATGAGTAAATTGCAGTTTGCCCTCTATCTCCTGTTGCTGACGATTCTTCACTTTACTATATCCCACCTCCTCTCTGTCCAGTCAGTAACTCTTCTTGCTTGTTCACTTGATGCCAGGCGCTGTATGCCAACTGTACTATACTACTGTATGTACTGGGCTTCCCTGGTGGCTCAGATGGTAAAGCATCTGTCTGCAGTGTGGGAGACCTAGGTTCAATCCCTGGGTTGGGAAGATCCCCTGGAGAAGGAAATGGTAACACCCTCTAGCACTCTTGCCTGGAAAATTCCATGGACTGAGGAGCTTGGTGGGCTACAGTCCATGGGGTGGCAAAGAGTTGGACACGACTGAGCGACTTCACTTTCACTGTATGTACTTTCCAAGATATTGTACTTTAATATTAAATATGTTTATATTTTTGTGTTTGTTTCTTATGTATTATTTGTGTGAAAGTGAAGTCGCTCAGACATGTCTGACTCTTTGCGACCCTGTGAACTGTAGCCCACCAGGCTCCTCCATCCATGGGATTCTCCAGGCAAGAATACTGGAGTGGGTTGCCATTTCCTTCTATTAAAAACCTGCTACAGCCACCTCATGCAAAGAGTTGACTCATTGGAAAAGACTCTGATGCTGGGAGGGATTGGAGGCAGGAGGAGAAGGGGATGACAGAGGATGAGATGGCTGGATGGCATCACTGATGTGAGTTTGAGTGAACTCCAAGAGATGGTAATGGACAGGAAGGCCTGGCATGCTGCGATTCATGGGGTTGCAAAGAGTCGGACATGACTGAGCGACTGAACTGAACAGTATAATGCATATAGATACAGCTGATTGTGTTAGTTGGGTACCTAGACTAACTTTGTTGGTTTTATGAACAAACTGGGCTCATGAACACGCTCTCAGAATGGAGCTTGTTCATATGTAGGGTACTTATTGTATTATATAAGC
>SJYW01038020.1:8673-18841 GCA_006410735.1 Raphicerus campestris
AGTTTATTTTTGTGTGTGGTGTTAGAAAGTGATCTAGTTTCATTCTTCTACAAGTGGTTGACCAGTTTCCCAGCACCACTTGTTAAGGAGATTGTCTTTACTCCATTGTATATTCTTGCCTCCTTTGTCGAAGATAAGGTGTCCATAGGTGTGTGGATTTATGTCTGGGCTTTCTATTTTGTTCCATTGATCTCTATTTCTGTCTTTGTGGCAGTACCATACTGTCTTAATGACTGTGGCTTTGTAGTAGAGCCTGATGCTTTCTAAGGCCCAATTGACTTCACATTCCAAGATGTCTGGCTCTAGATTAGTGATCACATCATCATGATTATCTGGGTCGTGAAGATCTTTTTTGTACAGTTCTTCCATGTATTCTTGCCACCTCTTAATATCTTCTGCTAGAAGAGTGTTGTTACAAAGCAGAAAATAATTAAATATTGAACAAGGCACTTGATACTTCTGGGCTTTCATTTTCTTGAGGCTTAAAGGTTTCTTGAATTTGTGACATAAGGCTCAATATAAATTTTTACAAGGTAAATTGCCCATGTTCATTATTTCATAATCTGAATAGTGAAATTACAGTAGCAATGACAGGGGCCTGTGTAGACAAAATTATATATTGATACTTAACATGAGGTGATTTAAATTTAAATAGATAAGATAAATGTGAGTAGTGATAAGATCTTAAGACTCATTTCAATGGAAATCAAAATAAAGTATTTGTAGGCCCTCACCCTAAGAAAAACAGGAATTTATTTTATAAAATATAGAGTATCTTTGCCATAATGTTTCTATCAACTCCACTTCTAGGGATTTAAACCTGTAAATGAAAGTGTTGATCACTCAGTCATGCCTGACTCTCTGCAACTCCACAGACTGTAGCCTTTCAGCCTTCCCAGTCCATGAGATTTTTCCAGGCAAGAACACTGTAGTGGGTTGCCATTTCTTTCCCCAGTGGATCTTCCCAGCCCTGGGATTGAACCTGGGTCTTCCATATTGCAGGCAGTCTCTTCCACCTGAGTCAAAGTTCACAATTAATCCTCCAACAAAATTTCCAAATATTAGAATAACATAATAGCAACACCTGTCTTAACATTAAACTTACAAAATACTAATGCTCCAGTTCCTACCTATCTCAAACCATCTGCATTCTCTCATCCATGTCTTTAAATATATTATCCTGTTTTTGAGGCTTGGAAATAGAATTTCACAGCAAATAATCCATTGTCCCCTTTCTTCCCTATGTTCCCTGGTCTCCTTGCAATTAGATGAAGTCCTGCAACTATTTCTTTCCAGTGAAGTGGCAGTGACATTGACATGTGCTGCTTCCAGTTCAAGGCAATGAAAATTCATAGGAGATTCTACAACACTCTCCTTCCCTAGAATGGAGACTAAGAAACCAGGCAGGCTGAAGGTTCTAGATGGGCACCCAGAAGTGCTGAAGCCTAGGTCACCAAGCGATATAGTGGGACTCAGACTCNATGCAACTATTTCTTTCCAGTGAAGTGGCAGTGACATTGACATGTGCTACTTCCAGTTCAAGGCAATGAAAACTCATAGGAGATTCTACAACACTCTCCTTCCCTAGAATGGAGACTAAGAAACTAGGCAGGCTGAAGGTTCTAGATGGGCACCCAGAAGTGCTGAAGCCTAGGTCACCAAGCGATATAGTGGGACTCAGACCCCCTAACAGCCTTGCAGGAACATGAAATGCAAAAGAGAAGTGAACTACTGCATTCAACCCCAGAGCATTAAAATTATTTCAGCATCATAACCAAATTCATATATGCATCTTCTAATATAAACATTTTCCTCATTTTATAACTTATGAGCACATAAGAGAGTTGTAAGGAGTAGAGTGAAGAACAGGAAAGAGGCGAATTGAGGTCAGTTGTACTCCTCTCTTGTACTCTTCTCCTAATGGAGACTGGCAGCCCCTACCTATCTCTCCCACACTGCAAGGAAAGGCAAGAACCAGCCCATACACAGGTGTGTATTATCTGCTTGAGAACCACACAGAGTTTTCTGAATATCAGAAATTCAAACTATCTAGGAACTGACTAAAATATTATCCCCTTTAAAGTATGTTAAAAGAGGAAATTTAGACAATGGCTGATATTTCTTATCTGCAACAATAAATTTACTTTTTATGAGTGGGAAACACTAGCCATGTATGATACGTAAGAAAATGCCCCTAAAAATTCTGGAGCATTCACAGAAGTATTATTTTGGTTTTAAAGTTTTGTTTTGGGGAATAAAACTAAAACTGCAAGCATTTTTGGCAGGAAGGTTCTAAGTTAATCAATGCCTATGGAGAATTTAAGTGTATAACTTAACAATCACTCTTTATTAAAGAAGACACATAAAGTCTAAATTTTTGTGTATGCTCAGTCACTAAGTCATGTCTGACTCTTTGTGACCCCATGGACTATAGTCTGCCAAGTTCCTCTAACTCAGGAATTTTCCAGGCAAGAATACTGGAGTGGGATGCCATTTCCTACTACAGGGGATCTTCCTGACCTAGGGATTGAACCCACATCTCTTGCATCTCCTGCACTGGCAGGTGGATTCTTTACCACCAACCCCACTTGAGAAGTCCTCTGAATTCTTATTCCAGTGAAAGTAAAAGTCACTCAGTCATGTCCAACTCTTTATGACTCCATGGACTATATAGTCCATGGAGTTCTCCGGGCCAGAATACTGGAGTGGATATCCTTTCGCTTCTCCAGGGGATCTTCCCAACCCAGGGATTGAACCCAGGTCTCCTGCATTGCAGGTAGATTCTTTACCAGCTGAGCCACAAGGGAAGCCCTATATACATAAGAGAGCGCAGAGGTGATGCTCACCCACTTGTCTTGCTACACACTGAGTGATGGAATCTATTCCCCATGAAAGCAAGTGTGTAATATATCTCTTGTGAACTAAGTGACTATGGTCCTCTTGACCTTCCTCTGTCTTGGGATGGAAATTTCTCCTGCCAGATACTTTAGTAAAGCTACCAAAGTGCCCATACCAGAATCCCCTTCCAATGGAGAATGAAATTAGGTTAAGACCTGCAGAGTGAAAAACAAATTGAATTGAACTGAATGGCTATCTGATCCATACTCAGGCTCATCTCCAGGCAGAAGCTTGAGTTTCAAGGCAGAACTGGCATCAACAAGAACTGTGCTCTTGGTTTATGCGGCAGAGCTCACAGCTGACTGTGCAATTACCCAAAAATGAACGCTTGAGTCAACTTCTTTTTTGAAATTGTCTTGGCCTCTAACATTTTTAAAAAATAGATTGACTATGTCTAAACAGTTCTATCCATCTCTTTAGAGGATTTTCTAATGTGCAATTGCAAGATTAGAATAATAAACCTTTGGTGATTAAAAAGTCTAAAGAAAAGCTTTCACAGTGACATTTGCAAAGCATAGGTGCCTGTATTATCTGTCAAGTCTAAAATCACTTTACAGAAACAAGTTAGGAAATATTAGGCAAATTAGACAAACTAGGGCAACTTTTTTAGAATGAAACACAATCAAGGTGTCAGACTGTCAAATTATGGTATACGTCTCTACCTCAGAATGGAATGGGTATCAACTCATAAACCATAGCCTGCTTGGCAGATGTGTTGGTTTCTAAGGACCTCCTTTCCACAGAAATACAAACCCATGCTTTGATTTAACAGTATCTTTGGTGGTGCACACAGAGTCACAGTCAATCTAGCCTCTAGAGAGGAAGCCTATTTTATTGTGATAATGTGCATCCTGGGCATTTCCTATTCCAATTTGCATACCTCCTTACTTCACAAGTACAGGTAGCGTGGAAATACGCATGGATCTTGGCCTCAGTTCATTCTGGATTTGATCCCAATTCTGTTACTTTCTAGCTGTGAAATCATAAAGAATGCAGTTAATCACTCTGAGCATCTACTTGTCTTCAAAATATTTACTTCAAGGTGTTATTTGTAGAATGAAATTGATCTATAAGGTTTCCAGTAAATGACATATTTGATAGCTTACAGTGAAAGATATTAGATTCATGATCTCTGAAAAAGAAAGTCTAGCTTCAGGACCAGGGAACAGGCTTAATCACTCAAGAGCTTTTGTGTAGCAGAATTTTATTGAAGTATTAAAAGGGACAGAGAAAGCTTCTGACATAGACATCAAAAGTGAGATGGAGAGTGCCCCACCCACTAGTCTTAGCAAGGGAGCTATATACATTTTCAGTTGATTATTACAATTCAGTTCAGTCGCTCAGTCATGTCCGACTCTTTGCGACCCCATGGACTGCAGCACGCCAGGCCTCCCTGTCTGTCACCAACTCCGGAGTTTACTCAGACTCATGTCCATTGAGTTGGTGATACCATCCAACCATTTCATCCTCTGTTGTCCCCTTTTCCTCCTGCCTTCAATCTTTCCCGGCATCAGGTTCTTTTGCAGTGAGTCAGTTCTTCACATTAGGTGGCCAAAGTATCACTGCTTCAGCTTCAGTATCAGTCCTTCCAATGAATATTCAGTACTGATTTCCTTTAGGATGAACTAATTGGATCTCCTTGTAGTCCAAGGGACTCTCAAGAGTGTTCTCCAACACCACAGCTCAAAAGCATCAATTCTTCAGTTGTCAGCTTTCTTTATAGTCCAATTCTCACATCCATATATGACTACTGGAAAAATCACAGCTTTGACTAGATGGACCTCTGTTGGCAAAGTAATATCTACGCTTTTTTGTCTCAAGGTTGTAAAGATCTTGCCAGACCCACTCCCACAACATACATTTTAAGATGACAGGATTAGTCAGAAGGTTCCTGCTAAGGAGAAACATGTCTTCAAGCAAGATACATTGTTATATTGACTAAGACAAAGCAATGTAGAAAAAATGTTTGTTCTTTCCTCCTTGAGAACTCCATACTGGTGTCTGCTCCTCAGGAGCCCCAGCCCCCTTTCTCCTCCTCAGGGACCCGAGACTTCTTATGAACCTAACTAAGAATTCACTCTCTCATATTCTGTTAATGATATATTCACAAATAAGTCTTATCTATCTTATCGACAAGCTTAAAAACTGTAAAAGCACAAGAAATTTTCCTTGCCCAAGACTTTCCTTAAGAAATCCTCTTCTTCCAACCGTCTTTCAAGATCACAAGACCCAATTGTCTAACCTGAGGACTCAGACCTACTTTATTCAAGGCAAAGGTTTAGGGATATAAAATCTGCCCTGAGTTGACAACTACACAGTACTCAGTAAGTACCCAAAACAGAAGTTCAGAAGTGACTGTACATTCCGTAACCTTAAAAAAACAGACAAGAAAACCATGCCCATCTGAAGTCTTTACAGATCTCAGTAATTGATAACCTCTTGAACACTGAAACTCCATTAATCTTAAGAATGGTACAAATATGTTAATGACAAAGTCCAGTTTTTCCTTCCACATATTAAAAGAAAGCAGGTAAACTCCCCTGATTTTCAACCATTAAAATGGAAAATGGTTAATTTCATATTTTGGTAAATTCACTTTATCTAAGCAATTTTCTAATTTCGCCATTAACATATTGCCTTTGTTATTTACTAATACTTCCTAATTTTAAGTTGATTCTCTTACAATATTTTCTCAGTTTCCAAAAATTTCAGAAGCATTTTAGTTAAGAAAAAAATTCAGTAGCTTATCTATATTGAGTTCTGTACTCTTTTCCAAAAATTATGCTATATGCAAAGAACACTGCTCATGAACTATTAAACAATTAGAAGATAAATGCCGAGTGGAAATTAAATACATTTCAGTCAGTCACCATCCTAGTGTTTTATCTGTAAAGTTGTCATGAGATATTTAATCACAGCTGTGTAGAATCATATAGAATTGGAATTTTAAAAATGAGTTTGCCTCATGTTAGCCCCATTCTTATCTAATAGGGGAGTTTTTCTCAAGAAGCACTTAAGAATTAATAAATTATATTACCATGAATTCATTCTGATGATATGACTATAATAAGCATCAGATTTAACAATCATGAAAACAAAAACAAATCTGGCTATTTATGCTATTACAGAAAAAGGATTTATAGGCATGAGACATGCTTAATCATGTTCATTTCCTCTTTTCTCTATAAAATATATCTTTAATGGGAAAAGATATAATCTTCATCCTTCATGAAGTTGTACAATTTCCTTAATGGGTAGAATCTAAGCAAATGATAAAAACTAATTTAGACTTTCATTAAAAATGTTGTGTATGAACAAAGTGTTCTTCAGAACTCCAGTAGTAAGGAATTCCAATAGTAATAAGAGGAATGCATAGGGTTGTTTAAATTGAATAGAATTTAGTGAAGATACCCTCTAAATAAAATCAGACAGAATAAATATGTTAATGCATTGCCCCAGTAGCTTCTTCCATGATACTGTTACCAATAAACGCTTTCCTTCATGCCACCTTCAAAGTATTCAGCTCAAACCCGCAAAGCCAGACATATGGGCACAATGCCCATCTTCTCTATATATCCCATCTTTTCTAGATACACATTCTGTTTCACTACAGATTACATCAAGACCAAAGACCCCCACTTAGAGGTGAATTTTTCTTTGACACCTTGAAGCATAATAGAGTTGTTTTAGATTCTAAACTCATTAACACCATATATTTAGTCTCTAATTAAATTCCTAATTGATTTTTTGATGTCATTTTCATCTTAGAAATTTAGGGGACATTCTATGTTTCAAATTCCAATAGTGACAGACTTCAGAATTTTAAAAGACTGCTCTTTACAGAAGATTTAATATTTTAAAGAAAAATACATATGCCCATAAAATTTTGAATGATTACACTCCAATTTTGATAACTATTATGTATTTGAAAAGGGAATGGAAAGTAATAATCCTCCAAGTAAAATAAATACAATTTTTTTAAAAAGAAAAGGAAATGGTACTTTACATTTTCTTAGTTTTGTTTTTGTTTACTATTTTTACCATAATGAACCTATATTAGTAACTATTTTTAAACCTTTCAGAAAAAATTGTTTGCTGTTCATATTATAAAATATGAGAAAAAGTAGATTTCTTCTCACCATCACCATTACCACCAAAGGATAAAAACAAGGTATTAATCCACTGAATAAATTATTTGGGGTTCTCTCTGTATTAATGAGGGGGGGAAAAAGTTAAGTGGTTTTTATGAAACTAACATAAGATTTCCCCATAAGGGATAACCAGTCTGGGATAACCAGACTGTTGAAAAGTCAGAGGGCCAGACACAATTATAACTAGAAACAGACTGATGTGGTATCTAAGTTGGAGAGCTCAGGCAGCCAAAATTCATAATATAGCAACTTTCAAATATTGATGAGTGTCTGTAGAAAGAGCAATAACATGAGCAATGATGGACTTTGGAGGAAGTCTTTTGAAGAGAAGTGAGATTTATCATAGAAAATTAAATGAAGCTTAATAGAATAGCCAAACTTTCAATGAGCAATTGAGAAAGGATAAGTGAAATAGAAAAATTAGAATCATCTCCTATAAAAGTAAAAATACAAAGAATATGCACTCTGACTTGTATAATGTGGTGAACACATAAATATTGAATTGTGCTACTTATTAATAATACATTGAAAACATCTTAAGATCCATAAAAGAAACTTGTACAGAAGAAAATGCAACTTATCTAGGGACATTGGAGTATTCTCTAAAATCAAAAGAAGGTAGAATCATGACCAAAAGACAAAAACAGCCCTTCATATATTGTGTGTACTGTGCATAGCATGAAAATACATGCATCACTTCTTCCCTTCAGTTTCCATATTTTTTCATAAGTTGGTCCTAAGTTTACATGTTACACTCTTCCTGGGTATTGAGATTTTTTTTTAACACACATGAGAAAACAAAACCACAAAAGCAAAATATGTAAGGCATTTCTAACTTAGATATAACTCATAAAATGAGTCCTTCCATCTTCATTTAATCTATCTTTGACCACCAAAGAGTCTGGAATCTAAACTCTATGGGTTGTGATGAAGGCTGGAAGAAGTCTAAAGCTTGTAGTAAATTTCAGTGAATAAGTAAAATGTGGAAGAATACCAGTGATCTAGAAACCTCAACTAACATTCTAGTATAAGGTTCCAAAAATACACAAACAAGAAAAAAAAATTGTCAGAAACATAAAACGGTCATATAATACATGGCTCTATTTCTTCAAGGAAGATAGACACAAAGATTATCAGTCAAGTCCAACTTGTGAAGAAATCTAAAAAAACTACTATATTCAAGTTACCTGAGACCCACTTTCCCCCACACACGATCATTTTCCCCACCCTAAATCTATGGTCCTCACAAGGTCTTAAATGGCAACACCACCACAATGAATCACAGCATCTTCTCCACAAGGCAAATGTTTCTTTTATATTTTCACTCTGACTAGGAATTGGATGAGAATTAACTTGTAGGAAGTTCCTGGCACTATGCTCGGTGCTTCATGTGTATTATCTAAACTTCCACTAAGTGGATACGCATTTGAGTTATCAAACACCTTCTTTTTAAGACACAAACACTTAAAGAGTTGAGCTTCTATTGTCCACTCAAATTGTCTAGCAAATGTAAGGTAAGTTGTGTGAAAGGAGGAGGGAGGGGAATAGAACATGAGGAAGCTAACTTTGGACCACCATTTCTTGTTCTTGGTAGGGCAAAGAAGCATCCTTCAACAGAATACCTCAGTGCAAAACATGAAGCAACATCGGCATACTAAATTCAGGGCACCTGGACTGAGCAATATTAGGGAATGGAAGAGAAGTACAGAAGGAAGGTGGGAGGATATTTGAAAGAACCTCCATTTCAGGATTTTTCGAGGGACCTGTGAGGGGTTCAGGAGTTCACTTTTCTCTTTTTCCTCTTCTTGTTTATTCCAAATTTTCAAATGTATACCATCTACTCAGTAGATATTAAATGAGTAATTTAAGGTTGACTGGGATTTGATTTACTATCTTAATTCAAACACACCTATGCTTATTTCCAACTAGATATCTAGCTATTACCTAAACACTGAGTGTATGATTCACCTTTTTGTGACTCCAGTAATAAACTGTATAGATAATTTCTTATTCCCAAACCTAAGAGTCAGTGTCCTGAGAATTTCTGTGGTATAAACTTGGCAGTTAAAAATCCAAAAGAGGGGAGATATATGTCAGTGTGTGGCTAATTCATTTTGTTGTACAGAAGCAACTAAAACTAACAAAGCATTGTAAAGCAACTATACTCCAATAGAAGTTAATTTTTTTAATGAAAGATATTTGGGGGGATACAGAAATGAGGAGCAAGATAACAAAAGAAATTATGAAAACATTCATATGTATTTTTCTAATTTCTAAAATAAAACAATACCATTATCCAACTGAACAACTTTGTATACCTTTTAAAACAGAAATGATGGGGAATTCACAATAAACTTCGATTTGTCATTCTTTAAATTTCCCAAAGTTATCAGGATTTGTTTTTGTCATATTTTAATCACATGTTTGCAATTAATTTACTTTTCATTCAGTTAATTCAGTTTTCATTCCAATCCCAAAGAAAGGCAATGCCAAAGAGTGCTCAAACTACCACACAATTGCACTCATCTCACAGGCTAGTAAAGTAATGCTCAAAATTCTCTAAGCCAGGCTTCAGTAATACGTGAACCATTAACTTCCAGATGTTCAAGATGGATTTAGAAAAGGCAGAAGAACCAGAGATCAAATTGCCAGCATCCACTGGATCATCGAAAAAGCAAGGGAGTTCCAGAAACACATCTATTTCTGCTTTATTGACTATACCAAAACCTTTGACTGTGTGGATCACAATAAACTGTGGAAAATTCTGAGAGATGGGAGTAGCAGACCACCTGACCTGCCTCTTGAGAAACATATATGCAGGTCAGGGAGCAACAGTTAGAATTGGACATGGAATAGCAGACTGGTTCGAAATAGGAAAAGGAGTACATCAAGGCTGTACATTGTCACCCTGCTTATTTAACTTATATGCAGAGTACATCGTGAGAAATGCTGGGTTGAATGAAGAACATGTTGGAATCAAGATTATCAGGAAAATATCAATAATCTCAGATATGCAGATGACACCACCCTTATGGCAGAAAGTGAAGAAGAACTAAAGAGCCTCTTGATGAAAGTGAAAGAGGACAGTGAAAAATTTGGCTTAAAGCTCAACATTCAGA